>VDFB02252616.1:63659404-63867782 GCA_007258455.2 Sequoia sempervirens
TAATAATGAATTGCAGATATACACAGACCCATTTTTGTCACACTCTACTAACATGATTGTAGATCCCACTGATTTTGCTACTCAACTCGAGGCCTATGTTAACATGGTCACGGTGACTTCCACTGCTCCACCTACACCTGGTTCACTAGACATTACATTCACATCACAATATTTTCCCTTAAACAATAAAACCTTGCCTCTCTACATTCCCACTCACATCAATGGTAACATTGTGTCAGGAGTCTTGGTAGACCTCACGAGCCATGTGAATTTTATCACAAAGGAAACATTTGTTGGTCTGCTTCCTTCGAGAATGGACCTACTTATAAGAATTATGCAAATCATAAAACTAGGGGCTAGGGACAATCAAAACTAACCCTTCCCATGATAAAATAATCAGTTGCCTCCTCTTCCCAAGAGGAGAAGGAGAAGCCTATACTGATTGTTCCCTCTTCCCAATAAGGAATGGAGAAGTCCATTCCAACTCCCTCTCATTCCCGTAAAGGTAAAGAGAAGGTTTCCTTCTCCTAGACTGCCTTGTCCTCTCCCCTTTCTTGGGAAGAGTATTGGATGAGTGAGCCTAGCAGCTATCTTCTTGATCTTTTGTGTGTGTGTGTGTTTTGTGACATGTTCCCCCATGATCGCGCTATGTGTTCCTGGATGACCCTCATCACCCTTGTTGGTGCTTGGATACAAGTGTGGTTTTTTGTGTCATAAACCTTCTTCTATTTGTATCATCATTCTTCAATTTTTGTGCTTTATTTTTGATAAATTGGGGAAGATGCAAAGTGTTGAGGGCATTTAGGCTTCCCTTCCATGTTGACCCAATTTTTTATTTTTACTTTGTTTTCTATGCATTCTTCCTAATGTGGTTGGGGATTGATGATATTTCACCTTGAACCATAGTTACCTACTATTCATATGAGCTTGAACAGATCTAACCTTACTAAACTAGATCCCCCTGTGCCCTTTGTTCATGTTGTCTTCTCTCTTTTTCTTTTTCTTTATCTTTTTCTCTTCTTTGCTTGAATTGTCTCTCTCGTGTGTGGCAATTCTTTTCTTCATCATTTCAATTTTTAGAAAATGCATTCATTTCCAACAAATATTTTCTCAAAAATCTTCACAAACCTTTCTTTAGAATCACATTATCAACTCGGAAACCTAAAAAACATGTTTCCTCCATCATGGGTTCATAAAGAAAGGATTTGGAAACCTTCCTTTGAAGTGGGAACAATTTTGGCCTTCCCCTCATGTGGGGGAATATTCTTCCTTTTGAATTCCTTGATGAAGTGAACATCTTTCAAACGGATCACTTGATGATGAATCAATATTAGAAAGAAAACATTTGTTTCGAACTGTGCATCCCTTGAGCGGAACCCTTTCCTTTTGAAGGGTTCCTGATGGATCCCGTTTGAAAGTATTTTTTTTTAAATGAATTTCTTTACATCTAGCTTGGGGGCAGCTTGACTAGACCTCACTTTTCAAATAGTGTGTCCCTTGAGTGGACCCTGCTTCTTTTGAAGGGTTCCCAATGGACCACTTTGAAAGTCTTCTAAATTATCGACGGTCTACGTGACTATTTTCTTACTCACCTACTTGGCTGCTTCCTAACTCTGCAAAGTCTACTTTCTCAGGATTCCTCCATACGAGAGATCTTAGGGGATACCTCCTTGTAGGCTTGAGAGCCTGTGGGGCACTTCATTTGGGTTTCCTCCAAGCTAGAATTCTTGGGGGATTCCTTCCTTGTAGGTCTATGGGCCTATAAGGTGCTTGCTTCACGGGGCTTCTTTCATGCGAAAGATCTTGGGGGTTTCCTCCTTGCAGGTCCATGGGCTTGTGAGATGCTTTCTTTCTTCAACTTCATAGTTCCAAGCAGCTATGAAGTCCTTCACTTGTCTTGCATCTCCAGGTTCACCAAATTGTGGTCTACTTCCTTGATGGTTTAGGTATACATTTCTAACCTTACTCCTTCCTTTATCTACTTACTGAGAACTCATCAGTACTCATGCTAGCTAAAGTTGGGGAAAAATGTATAGGAGTGAATTTGCACCCCTAATACAAATTCCCCTTTTTCCCTTTTCCACTTTAGAAAACCATGTTTAAAGGCTTAATTCCATCTAATCCTGCTACTTGCATCCCACTTGGTGCCTATTTTGAGCATTGGTGGAGGAATTTCTATCAGGGACATCCACACAATGCATAGACATTTGCATGGCGTGCTTACATCCCTAAAAAATTCATGTAGTTGAACTTGCAAAGTCATTACACTTCTCATCTGGAGTCAATTTGTAACACCATCTTCATCTGACTGAACTGAATATGGTCATTTGCTTCACCCTTTCTTGCAAATTCACTCCTTCAACAAGCATTTCATCTTCTACAATCACTCCACAAGCTTCAACACACTTTTTTGCATCCGGTTCAAGCTTTCAAGCCACATTCTTGCACCTCATTGCAACAAATACATCACTCCATCACTTTGGTAGAGCAAGTTGGGGATAAACACCATTGCATTAGAGGCTCAAGTACTCTCATTTTCTCCCCCAAGTAGCCTTGAGGGCTCTTGGTGGAGGTGGTAAGCTCCCTTTCCTCTCCTCTATCACTTCATTGAGTAAGCACATTTACTATTTTGTAGTGCTTTAGTGTTATTTGCTATATTGTTTTCTTTATCTCACTTTCTTGGCTATCCATAGAGGTGGAAACACCTAAATGTGAATCTAACTGAGGTAGACCCCTATATAGCCACCCAACATTTTCCTCGCCTTTGTGTATAGGTATATGTTCTTTGCGAAGCTATCTGCTGAATAGGCTCTTCTACGAAATCATCTTTGTCACCCTAGCTTTGGTATACTTTCTTTGTCACATTCATTTGTACTTCTCATATTTCATAGTGTTGGTTTACTCTCTTAGAAGTCACTAGCTAGGTTGTTAGCTTGTTTTTTGATAGTTCACATTGTATTTTCAATCTTCTGGTAATACGAACACCAGTGCACCTGAGAGACACCATTGCGTTGTGTTGTCATCCTAAAATTGTGCTCTCATCCTCAGACAGAGAGCTATTTGAGATACAATGTTGAGCTTGAAAACTATCTCACCTAGCCTCATCTCAAATCTCGGGATTGCAGAGTGGTTGCTTGAATTTATAGTCCTCATCATTATAATCCTCATATCATAACACCCTGTTTAGCTGAGGTAATTTAGGGTAGCCTCCTGCATCTTGGCCCTCCATGACCTGGGGCCTTGCACACGGTGGTCCCCCTCTCTTATAGTTTGTCTTAGTTACTTTTCTATTTCAGTCCAGTTATCTTTTGTTACATTGAAATCATTAGAAATAACATCATTTAATTTCATGGCAATTATGTATAGTATTATATTTTTACAAGTTTCATTTTTAGCATTAGTTCCTAGTTCACTTAGACCAGATTCATTAGAAAATGAAAAAAAAAGCTAAAAACATCAAACAAAAAAATACAAAAAAATGCTTCAATTTAGAAAGTGTATATCATCAATGCCTTTTAGTAGTGATGAATTAGATATGTTAGATGAATCCCTTTAGGCCTTCCTCTCACTAAGATCATCCACTAAAGCTTTTCATGAAAAACCTAAGCCAACTGAAGATAACTTACCTCTCAAACCTTTTAGTTGTGATGAATTTGAGATGTTAGATGAATCCCTTAAAGGCTTCATTTCACAAAGGCTATTCACTAAGGTTTGTTGTGAGAAACCTAAAAAATGACGTCAATGTGATTCAACCTCAACTCATCCTTTATTCACTTTCACATAAGCCTCAATCTCTAAATGAACCCACGCTTACCCTCTACCCACCTACTAATGATTTCTTGTAGCAACCAAGTCATAATACTATTGCTCATACATACAACACAAGAAATAATCTACAACCACAACAACCAACCCCAACACCCTTACATTTTCCCAATCCCATATTGCCTACTGCTTCTCGATTAACTTCACCCACTAAGGAGTATGATATTGTTGAGAAACTTAAGAATAATTTTTTAAAGATATCCCTTTGGGACCTAATTAAAAATTCACCAAATTATGACACTATGCTTCAAACAACATTGCAACAAATAGCAATTCCTTTTGGTATGAATGCAAATGATGTGGAAGCTCTAATACAAGGAATGAATACAGTTAATGTGGACATTACATTCGATCAACATGAGTTCCCTCCATTAGAATTAAGGAATCAAAATGAGGCCTTCATGATAATAGCTCAATTCAATAGAATAGGCATCAAAAGGACCCTTGTTGACAGTGGCTCCACCCTTAATGTGTGCAGTGTAAAACTCCTAGATAGATTGTGTGTGGAAAAATCATAAATCAAACTTTATTCCTTATCTATTAGGGAATTTGACAATATCACAAAGCAACCACTCGGTGTAATTAGCTTACCTATTATAGTCGAAAAGGCTACCTTGAAAACTCCTATTCACACCATTCCTTACGATCTTTCATACAATCTTCTTTTGGGAAGACCATGGATTAATGAGATGCATGCAGTTCCTTCGACCCTTCATCCTATAATGAAATATTTCTATAACAACAAAGTCTATCAAGTTGAAATAGACCCCAAGCATGAAATTTGCTTACACATTGAAAAAAGAACGACAAGTCCTCTGAATACATTGATTCCAACATCTAACATAGAACCTCTTGAGGCTAGCAAACAAGAAGAAGAACCGGTGTCCAAATTACTAGGTGATGAGTGGGGTTCATTGGAATTCACACCTTCATTTATGGGAGAGTATATCATTACAAGAAAAGAGGATGAAAAACAAGAAAAAACCATGGTTATGTTAGCTCAAAATTTAGAAGAAACTTTGCAAACATCTACCTCATCCACTTTCGAAGAAAATACAAATTACACAACTTATTTTCATGAGATATATTATCAACAACTGCCAAACCTGAAAGAAATGGAAATAATTTATGGGAGAGGCTATGATCTTGTGAAACAATTGGGATATGGTGGTAAAGGATGTAGAAAAAATGAGAAAGGCATTTGAGTTCCTATATAACCTAATACACAAGAGACAAAGGTTGGTTTGGGATATTGTTTTCTAACACAACAAAAGAAAATCAACAACCATCACTCAACATTAACACTATCACATGTAAACCAAGAACCAATCTCACTATGAAGCATCCTAAATTACTTGATATGGATTTACCACCATCATGGGAGTAATTTGAAAATGATGAAGCTTTGAAACAAATGTTAGGATTTTATGATAAGACATCTTCTATTCCTCCAAAGAAAAGAGTTACCTGTGCTATGATCAGTACCAAGAAAAAAGATATAGAAACTGAAAATAATGAGAAAGACAAAAGTGTGGAACAATATGACCCTAAATTTCCCAAGTCAAATGCACTACCCTTGGGAGATACAATTGATATACCAATGAGATGATAGAAAAAATAATTAAGATAGGGAAGTTTCTTGATGATGAAGAACAAGAAAATACTACAACCCTGCTCCATGAATTTCTTGAACCTTTTGCTTGGAAGTATTTAGATATGCCAGGAATAGATCTAAAAATAGTAACACACGACATCATCCTTGCTAAAAATTCTAAGCCTGTTTGACAAAATATACAAAAAATAAATCCTAAAATATCCTTGTTTGTTAAAGGAGAACTTGAGAAACTCCTTGGCGTTGGTTTCATTCAACCTATTGATTATTCTCCTTGGATCTCAAACATTGTCTCAGTTGCAAAACCTGACAATCATATTAGGATGTATACAAATTTTCATGACTTGAATAAAGCCTCTTTAAAAGACAATTTTCCCCTTCCTAATATTGACATGATAATGGATTCAACTATGGGACATGCTTTTTTTTTCATTCATGGATGGATTTTTTTGGATATAATCAAATCTTCATCAACCCACAAGATCAATATAAGATAGCATTTACAACCATCTGGGGGACATTTTGTTGGGTTATGACGCCTTTTGGATTAAAGAAAGCAGGTGCAACTTATCAATGAGCAATAACATTGATATTTCATGATTACATACATAAAATCTTGGAAGATTATGTTAATGAAATGCTAGCCAAATATTTAACAAGACAATACAATTTGATTTTCCTTTAGAAGATCTTCGAACGGATGCAAAAAAATAACATGAGACTAAATCCAAAAAAGTGTGTCTTTGGAGGAGATAGTGGAATTTTTTTAGGTTTTATCATATCTCATAGAGGTATCGATGTGGACACAAAGAAAATTGATGCTATAATCAACATGCAACCTCCTAGAAACATTTCTCAATTTCAAATGTTTTTATGAAGAATTCAAGCCATTCATTGTTTTGTGGCATCTTTAGATGATCAAACATTACCTTTAACACATCATCTCAAAAAGGATGTGCATTTTAATTGGAACAAGGATTGTAAACTGGCTTTTGAGAGTTTGAAAGAATACCTTGCAACTCCACTTGTTCTACAACCCACTATGCCGAGCAAACCATTCATTCTTTATATAGCCACATCATCCCATGCTCTTGCAACATTGTTGGCTCAACAAGATGAAAATGGTAAAGAACATCATATTTATTACATTAGCTGAACTCTAATAGATTATTAAAAATGATACACACCAATCAAAAAACAATATTTGGCCCTTATATTTGCTACTAGTAAGTTCAGACACTATTTACTAAATGTGGAAATACAAGTAATGAAAAAATTTGATCTTCTCAAACATCTTTTTAATAAAATAGACTTATTAGGATGCCTAGCTAAGTGGGTGATGTTGTTGACTAAGTTTGATCTTAATTTTGTTTCACAAAGAGCAATCAAAGGTCAAGCCTTGACTGAATACTTAACTGATGCTCCTTCTCCTTTAGCATTACCTAGCAATGACTCTTTTGCTAACGACAATGTGTTGACAATATAAGCTCATACATGGGAATTATATTTTGACTTATCCAAGTGTAGAACAGGCTTTGGTGCTTGGGTTATATTAATTGTGCCTACAAGAAAGCCTATTCCCTTTCCATACCAATTAAATTTCCTATGTATGAATAACACAACTGAATATGAGGCATTAATTCTTGGATTGCGTGCTGCTTTAATCATAGGTGTCAAAGGTATTAAGATCTTTGGTGATTTGTAATTAGTGATCAAACAAATAACTAGAGTCTACCAAGCAAAACATGAAAAATTAACAAAATAAAAGGATCTCGCAATGACCTTGTTGGAAAAGTTTGAATCATTCACCATTGATAACATCCCACAAAAAACTAATCGGCATGCAAATGTATGGCGAGTGAAAATTCTCTTATATCACCTCCAAATCCTTCAAAGAATGTCACATTTACTTTTCACCCAATCATGAAACCTTTGATCAATGATAAATTAGAAGAAGTGTTAAAAACAACCAAGGATTCCTTGAGTGAATGGTATGATACAATAAATAACTATTTAAAATATGGTACCATTCCTGAGCCAACAACAACAAACATCTGAACTCGCTTATGAAAAAAAGAAACCAAATACATAATCCTTGCCAATGTGTTATATAGAAGATCCTTTAACAAAATTTTACTCAAGTGTCTTCAGGACTTTGAAATCACTATAGCACTTGAACATGCCCATGTGAGTGCCTGTGGAGCTCATTTTGGAAGATGATCCTTAGTGCAAAAACTCATTTGTATGGCATACTATTGGAGACATATGAAAAAATATTTCTTTGTGTATGTTAAGAGATGTCAGAAATGTTAAGAACAAAAAAATTTGATTCATGCTCCTACTTCTGAGCTTCATGCCCAAATCCCTATTTGGCCATTCTCAATATGGGGATTATATCTAATTGGGAAAATCTCACCACCTTCCTCTGTTGGACATACAATTATCATTAAAACAATAGATTATTTTACAAAATGGGTAGAAGCTATTCCTCTTTGATCCACGACTACTAATGTAATATGTCATTTCATATTGGAACACATTATTTCTTGCTTTGGACTTCCTTCCACATTAATTTTAGACAATGTGATGCCATTTAAGAATAATGATGTGAAGAGATTCCTAGACACATTTAATATCCAACATCGCTTTTCAACATTGTACTACCCACAATCTAATGGTCAAGCTGAAATCACTAATAAGACTCTTGAATAAATCTTCAAGCAAACTGTTAACAAAAATCATAAGGATTGACATGCACAATTAAAATATGGGCTAGATGGGCCTATCAAACAAGCATCAGATTTTCTACAGAAATAACACCCTATAACCTGGTCTATGGTACCAAGCAAATCATGCCCTTAGAGTTAGAAATCTCCACATTATGGATTGCTCTTCAAGGTCGTATTGATGATGACACTTATAAGGAACAAAGATTACACTAGCTCGAGATGCTTGATGAACAACACATTAACACTCTTGAGCATCTCCAAGCCTTCACTAAGAAATTAAAACATAAATATAATAATCATGTCATCCCTTAGGCATTTAATAAGGGTGACTTAGTCTTGTATTAAAATCAATGAAATGCTACTATAGACTACATTAAAAAGGGAAAATTCAGTCCTAATTTGTTAGGACCCTACATAATCACTATAGGTTATGGGTTCGATGCTTACACATTAATAGAGTTAGATGGAACACCACTCAAAGACCCTATAAATTTCATGAATTTGTGCTAGTATTATGTCTAATCCCTTTGAATAGTATAAAGTACAAAGTAGTGTTGTTAGAGCTATCAGATTATATCATATATGCTTTTGCATTGCTTCATTCTTGAAAAATAGTTATGTGTGTGTCTTGAACATTAAAGTGATTTAATCTATTTTTATAGTTACTTTAGTTTTCATGCTATTCACATTCATTTTTTCTGCTATGTTAAGTTAGATCCTTATAGAGATTATAGGTGCAATTAATTTAGCATAACATACTTATTCACATTGTTGCATCTAAGAGAAACTGTAATAAGTTTTAATTAGATCACATAAGATGTGTTAAATCATGAATAAATTCATTAAGTAATCTTACAATAGTTACCTAATTAATCACATTTCCATTTAACACATAATGACAAATAAGAAAACATCAAATAATCATATATATATCAATATTCTCTATACATGTCATTAATAAATACAATATTATTGAGGTCTATGACTACTAGATCCCTCAGGATCTGGTACTCACGTTGTTCTTGTAGTAGTACATTGGGAGATAGTGTTGTGTGATTGTGATAACGATCCATAGAATCCAAGAGAAAACTCTAAGCCTCGTATCTATGCTAGGGCTTCCCGATGAGCTCCTACTATCTGATATCTCTTCACCTATAGCTTGTCTATCTTTAACTCTAGTCTTTCAAACTTTGTTGGGGTTTGAGATGACTATGCCTCTGATGTAGCATCATCTTGATAGAATATCCTCCTCAAACTCTCATATGCTACCTAAAGTCTTGTGAATTTCTTGAGTGAATCTGGGTCTGATACACAATAGATTGGGGCACATAGTCTAAGTCTGTGACCTACTCATCAACTGACGTGGGTACTATCTCTACAAATTCCTGTTGATAAAGATCCCACCAAATCTCTCATAGCTCTTGCAAGATAGAAACAATAAATAATCAGTACACATCATGAAATATATCTATATATAGAGCATAAACATAAGCACAAAGTACATGAATACATAAAAAATACTTACCAATGTCTCTGGTAGGCTATGAAACATCAACCTCATTCTGTGCAGGGGGTATGGAAGATGTTCTATCCCATCCATGACTATGGGTACTAATTCCTACTATGGTTGTTTCTCATGATCTTGTCATACGAATGGGCGAGGGCTCTCCCCACTCGTATCATGCTCGATCCTCAGTTGCTACCTCATCATCCCTACTCACAAGCTACTCCTCCTTGTCATCCTCCTCCTGGTCCTCCTCATCATCCTCCTCATCTCCTCTCTCCTGACCATCATAATCAATATCTACATCCTCATCATAATCCTCATCTATAACATCTATAAATATGTATGTAGCCCTATACCATGTCTCCTTGGCCCTATCCTCTATCTCATCACCCTCATCTGGAAATGGTACTTCATCTCCTATAGGCTCATCAATCAGAAATATGGGAGTTGGTCATGATACTATCCACCACTCCTCATAATCATCTATGGCACCAACATTATCAATGTTAGAGACTAGAGGCTCGTCGTGATCCGAGTACTCAGAGTCTCTCTTGACAACATTGTCTATAATGAACCATATTGTATCACCTAGTCTGTGGGAAATACACACTAATCTCCTAACAAATGGTCATTCCTTAGGTAGTGTTTGGATCTGACCAAACTGCTACATGACCCAATCATATTAGAAAGGACATACTATGTAGTCATGATGGCCAACCAAAAATATTTCTAGTTGTAATCTCCTCAACTACCTCGTGGGATCTGGCCACTAAAGTGTAAGCTGATAGGCCTCCATAGGATCTCATCCTCCTCCAATCAGTCAAATATGACTATCCAAAAGTGTAAATCTCCATACTGCCATAACCATCGTAGAGGAGAGGCCAATGCCCGAGAATACCCCATGGTTGTCAGATGTGAGAAGTTGGTAGGTCTAGTACAAGTGATATGCTCAAGGCACCAAACCTATAGAAGGGTAGAGTGTACGATGATGTCCACCTCCTTAAAAAAAACCATCTAAGACCATAGTATAGGTGCACTAGGATACAATACCCCTAGGCATACCTATCATGTGCTCTTCCATCCAACTTATCAGGTGAACTAGTCCTCCATCTAGGTGCACTACATACCCATCTAGGATGTGCACTAGTGAAACTGCATGCATCATAATCCATCTTACCACTGGGGCCGTGAATATAGTAGCATCAGAAGATTGATCTATGCCCTCACCTGCTCATTGTGTATTGCCCCATCTAGGCAATACTGCATGTCAGCCTTCTTCTTATGGAATGTACAATCTCCCCAAAAGCATGCCCACTCTCCCCAAATGGGAACTCAAAGAATATAGTGGAATTCCTCTAGAGTGATCGTCATCTCACTAGTAGGAAGGTGGAATGTACAGGTGTCTGAATCCTAGTGCTCAGCTAGAGCCATCAACATCGCATCATGGTACCTCATGGGGGGAATGAGTTACACCCAATAGATCCCTATAGCCTGCAAGTGCTTTTTGTCCTATGTTGAAAGTGCAGGGGCTAGGTCTCTAAGAATGTAAAGCTACTTACCACCTAGTCAATGATCCAAATGGGTGGGTATCTATCAATAAAACAAAAAAATTCCCTATAAGCAATCTAAAATCTTTAATTTCTACATTATTCATCATAAAAGTGTGCTAAAGTCCCTCTAGTGTGCCTTCTTAAAGGCCCTAGACACTTTAGACCCCTTTTGGGACACTTCACAAAGAAATGAAACACTTTGCGAACAAAAGTGGGACACTTTGAGAACAAATGGGGCACTTCAAGAAAAAAGGGGATAATTTGCGAACTTTTTTTATAGGATCCTAAATTAACCTAGAAATTCATAAAAATCATCAAAATAATTGCATAGAAACTAAGTGAAGGTAGCAGAATCGACTCACCTCATGCTGATGCTTGTCACACGCTACCTGATCTCATAGAATGTCCAGTCTCACAGGTTTGTAGTCTCATTAGCTTAGCATCTTTCACTACTCTTTCATCACTCTCAAGCTACAAGAAGGTAAAATGACAAAGTAAGTTACAATTTACTTCAATTTTAGCCCTTATGTATGATTAAAACTAGGGTTTTTACTATATTAGGGTAAAAAAGTGCTTTTTATCCAAATCAACATAATGGTTGTGGTGTAGGAGCACCTAACCACCTAGTTGCACATATTCATGCTTGAAGATCATACAAAGTTAATGATGGGTTCCTAGGTTGATATAAGAGAAGTTGTGAACTCATTTAGACTTAATAAGGTCTAAAAAGACCAATCATAATGTAAATGGGAAGGATTCTGGGTCATTTAGGTGAATTGCTTTATAATGAAAAAAGTATTTTAATCATGTGTTTTTGAGGAATGTGGGGGTAAATTCTTAAATCCATGTTGAATAAGGTTCCATGGAACCACTCTAGGTGTCTTGGTCAGTTTATAGTTATTTGGAGCCATAATGTAAAAATTTCAACGTATGGAGTAATAATGTTAACAAATTGTAAAAACAATGTGAAATTTCCCTCCACCTACTATACTATTTTGTATCTCAGTGGAGAGGCTTCCTTTATATTGTAATAAATGTTTATTTTTTGTTCTTACTATCTATGAATGCGTGGGAAGAGGTTGGATGATGCCTAGGGTTGAGCCATGAAGATTTCTATATGAAAATGGTGGTTTTAGGTAAGGATTTTGTGAAGCTCTAGTGGAATTAATTTTGTGGGGCATAGAGTGTTTCTAAAGACCTTATTAAAGTGGTTTTTTTTCTACATACCTTATTAAAGTAGTTTGATGCTTTGGATAGGTTTGGGAAGCCTTGGAAGAGTGGAATGCTGAAAATCGTAGGTATTTGGAAGGAAGTTAAGGGTTTTGAAGAAAAATGGCTTAAAGGTTTTGAAATTGTCCAAAACCTATGAAATTGAGTGTTTTTAGATATGTTTGATGACTGTCCAATAATTTGTGTGGTTAGGAGAAGGATAAAGAACACTTTTTTTGTAAAACAAGGCTAATTTTCTAGCCTTTTTATAGGGCAGTTTTATGGTTCTCCAAGATGTTGCAAAGAAACCTTGTATGTTTGGTTTGGAAATTGTGTTGAGGGTCTGAGTGGGTGATAGAATGGTGGTGATATGGTCCTTGAGAGGCCTTCTCTAAAAGATAAGTCTATTTGATGATTTTTGGAGTCTAAAGCCTTGATAGTGTTAATTGATCCAATGTGGTAGATTGTGGTTTCAAGAATTGGTGTTTACTTGAGATCTGATCAGAATTGAGTGTTCTCCACCTTGGCTCTACATTAGGGTTCTAGAGAGATTTGGTTTTCTACTTCATTTGTTGCGTTGAAATTGTAATTTCACTCTTGACATCCTCAATCATCTATCGTTATATGGCATGGTACTTTGAAATTCCCTACAATATGATTTTCCTTATTCGATGTGGATAGATTTCTACCTTGATTCCACCTTTGTATAGCAAGATAAATCAAGGGGGCATACTTCTACCCTCAAATTTGATTTCTAGAAGTTATATAAGAGGATTTTTGGACAATTAATGAATTTGTGTTGTAGGATGCAGTTCCTAATGTTGTGGTTCTATAGATAACTACACTGGGGGCTTCATTCTCCCATCTTCTGAATGAGTATCCTTTTATGAAATAACATGTACTGATTAGAGACCTTTGGCTTACATATGCATGTAGAGTCATATGGTCACTAAAGTGGGGGATAAATTTAGCATATAAAATTGTAAACTCTTGAAGAAAGAGGTAATTTCATGCTTAATTTGGACCTATTTTGGCACCCTTGCATTAATTGATCTTTAAAATCACTATTTATAGGCCCCTAGGACCCATTATTTTTGGATCTTGAGGCTTATTCTACTAAAAAATCATATAAATCCCTACAAATAACACTTAAATCATTTAAATCCCAAAAACCCACCTCAAAAACCTTAGGTGGGACCCATTCACCATCTTGGGTGAATGAGTCCCCTCTAGTGGGACCCATTCACCAAGCGTGGTGAATGAGTCCCTTTTGGGAAAATTTTCAAGTTTGAGCAATAAATTCACTAACTTAATTCAAATTTCTAGTGGAAGTTGGCCTTTGAGGTCTAAATAATGATCAATTAGGTACTAATGTTCATAAACATAAGTTTTTAGGTCATTTCCAAGATATATAACATTTTTTAATAAACAAATTCAAGATTCAAGTATTGAGAATCTTTCACAAGAATATTCACAAGTCTATTTTTTGAAAATTTGAAGCTTTGGGGCAGCATTCAAGGATTTTTGTAGGTCTTCAAGCTCACTTTTATTCTATATCTAAAATTTTCAAGGGTTGTTCATGGATTCCTATAGAGAATCATGAAGAATTCTAGGTTGGGGAGATGCAACTAGCCATCAAGCCAATCCTAAGGACTTGTTTTTTGAAGTGATTCCATCTTCCATTGTATCACTACTTTCAGTCTAAGGAAGGTTTTTATATCATTTAGATTCATTTGAGGTGATATAGGATCTCTTAGAGTGAGTCCTACATCATTCAAGTTTCATTCATGCATCTTGTTCTAACATATTAGAATAGGGTTGCATCTTGCTTCAAATTTCCCAGTCTTAAACACACTTAGGGCTAGGGTTTTTTTGCATATTTCATTATCTCTTTCAAGATTTAATTTACCAAAATATGGGTTCGGTCAAGGAAAGCCCCCATTAGCATTCAAATTATATTCTAGTTTGCAAGCATTTTCACATATTCAGATCCAAATTTCAGTTTGGGGATAAAGTGTAGGAATGGAAATATATATCTGTAATTTTGATTTTCAAAAAATTGGATCAAGACTTATTCGCCATTAGTGGCAAATGAGTCCCACTTGGGGTGTTTGTTAGATCAATTTGCATATTCCAATACTGTTTTCTCTGAAATAACTTTTTGGGTAGAGACCCTAATTTGGGACTGATTCACCCAAGTTGGAAAATGAGTGCTAGTTGGTCAAAAAGTTGACACTTCTAGATTTTCAGAGCTACTTTAAATTATTCTAAGATTTCCAGGTGCACATCATTTATTGTTATATTTTCCTGTTATGTTTTGATTGTATTTTCAAAGCATTTTATAGGTCATTTAGAGATTTTTGTATTTCACACTATGTTTTAAAAAAATAATCATTTTCTAGGTTTACATTTGGTAGTGAATCTCTTTCATCATTTTTCAGCCTTTAGGACAATTCCCTTTGACATATTTCAATCACCTTTGCATTGGAATCCTAAGGATTTATTCTTGAGTGAGCCATTAATATTTTTTGCCTCTCTCCTTTTAGGCCCAAAACCCTAGAAGTGTAAGAGAAGTACTATTCAAAGTCTTTGGTTCAAGACCCATATTCCACCTTGGGCATATGAAGCCCACGCAGGTGGGACCCATATGCCATAGATGGTGTATGAATCAATATTTCAATAACCCTTCATGATATCAAGTCAAGCACTTAGGAGTTAAGCATTCTAAGAATTCACAAGAGCATCAAGAGAGAATTCAAGGGATTATTTTTCATCATTTATTACAGCAATTCAAGATCCATCATCATGACAAGGATATCAAGCATCAGGCATTTTATTGAGCTAGTTTTGTGATGTTGCATTCAACATCCAATGTCAAGCATTGTT
Source organism: Sequoia sempervirens (assembly GCA_007258455.2). NCBI lineage: Eukaryota > Viridiplantae > Streptophyta > Pinopsida > Cupressales > Cupressaceae > Sequoia > Sequoia sempervirens. The sequence continues at coordinate 63,674,723 of VDFB02252616.1, forward strand.
CTACTCTTATCTCAAGATCTAGATCTACATCCTTCATGGACATTTCATGTTAGATTGGAGATTTACAAGACATGATTCAAGGTATCATTGTCCATTTCTCATGTCCTATGTTTCATATTTTGTGTCCTTATTTCATTATCTCATCACTTGGTTTAATAACATTAAAGGGTTTGAATAGGGACAACCCTCATTCACTAACAATCAACAAGTTTTTCTTCTATTTACATGTGTAATTACAGATCTAGGTGTCTTGGAGCTTGAAAATACTTTGGAGATTAGGATACAAGATGGGAGAATTTTTTTGTAGTTTTCCCCTCATTTGCAAAGGTTGATATCTTCATAAAAAGTCATCTACAGATCTGAAATCAAGGTTTCAGATCTGCAAATTAGTTTCAAAGGAAAGAGAAAAGATTAGAGTACTGATCTACAATTTGAATTCTTCAAAAAGGAGAATGAGACTAATACACCAGAAGTGGTGTATGAGTCCCACTATATGAATTTTTCTATATTTTTGTAGTTCTAAATACCCTTTTTCTAGAAACTAGTTTCTATCTGGAAACCTTGATCTAGTACTGATACACCCAAACTAGTGTATGAAACCCAATGGGAGAAAAAATTAGTGTTTTCAATATTTCTAGTCCTCATTCAAGCCTCCACAAGTTTTTAGGTGCACACTTCTAATTTTATAGTTTTCTGTTGTAATTTACTTGCAATTTTAGGTCATTTAATTAAGTTTTGCATTGCACTAGGTTTAATCATTTTGATTTGCGTTGCATTTTTCTTTCCAAGCCCTAGCTTGGTGGTGAACCCGTCATTATTTTTTAATCCGCCTATAGGATAACCCTATTGCAAGATCTCTTCCTCATTTTTGCATCTAAGGTTGAGATCTCTAGGGTTTTCCTTGAATGAGATAGTGTGAAGATTGTTATTCTATCTCCCAAGCATAGAACTCCCAAACAATTTTCCACATTTCAGAAACAAAGGCTGCAAAATTGTATGAAACAGATAGCATGAATGTAGATCTTGACTCTTGATTGAATGCTATGAATATTGACTTGAATGTTGTCTTGAATGAGAAGAACCTACATCACAAATTTTAGCTCAAAAACACACATGATGCATGATGATTTTGACATGATGCTCCATTCTTGAATATAGCTCCAAAATGCTTGATAATCAAATATTGAATGCTCTTCATCTCATAAGATTGCTATAGGAATGCTTCATAAGATTTCTTAGGAGAAAATATGTAAAATAACCTTGTATTTATACCTGTTTATGCAAAATTTCCCAAAATTACAACACTACAAGTCAACATTATATTTAGTAGAATAAAATCTCACCAAGAATTTGAATTTAAAATAGGTCTAGACTAAGTGGGACTCATACACCAGTTGTAGCATATGAGTCCTAGTAGGCTAAGGTTGGGACATAAATTTCAAGAAAAGTTAAGTTCTTTGCCAAATTCAGGTTTAGGCCTCAAAGCTTAGGTGGACCCATACACCCAAGGTGGTATATGAGTCCCAAATCACCAAATCTAGAACATACTACCCAAAAACATTAAATTTTTATTGGTTATTAGATATGTTCTAGGATTTTCCTTAGAAAGATGCATTAAATAAGGCTTTTGGAAGCAAAATAGGGCCAAATAAGGCATAAAGAAGCCCAATTTAGTAGGGAGGACCCAAAAAAGTTTGAAAATGTAAAGGGATACATTTTTCTACACTACATTTAGCCCCCACTTTAATGAGAGAAGGAACTTTCTTCAAACTTACACTAAAGTAGACAAACTCTCATGAAGAGGGGTCAAAACTTGTACCAATGCTAGTAGGATAGGATGAAAATGATCAAGAGGTTTGCACAAGCTGATTGGATTAAGACCCTATAGAAAACCAACATAGGAAGAAAGGAAAACACATGTAAATTATGTAAGGAGCAACAACAAGATACAAGCATACACTATCAAATACATAAAGAAGAAAGAAAAATAAAAAGAAAAAGGAAGATCAAGCCTCAATTGTTTTTCCAATGTGATGTGGATCAAATCTAAGTTGTTTCTCCAATAATTTTTGCAAGTGGAACATGATTTCCACTATACAAACCAATGCACACTCACAATGGCTAGTGGAATGCTAGGCCATTCACTAGGTGAGCCCCTAGCAAGACACATGTGCACGTGGAACATATGCACTCATATAGACAAGCATGTGGTTATGGGAAAGTCACACCTAATTTTGGATCCCATATGGTAACCATACCAAAGTTATACCTCTTGATAACTTTGATAAGGTACCACACAACAAGAATGGTAAGATTCAGGAGGCAAGCAAAACATTATATGCTTGACACCCATGAACAAACAAGATGGCTTCACAGGAATGGAAAGTGTGTTATACAAGGTTACCATATAACTGATATTGTAAATGAAAAATAGTGTAAGGTATGTTCAAAGGGTTTTTTATTAGTTCATGTAATGTCTCCAACAAAGGACTGATTGAAGAATAGAAGATTCACAACTTAGGGGATGTAGTGTATCACATCAAGCCACTAAGAGGAATATAATATGCTAAGAGAGATCACACTCTTGAGGGACACCACACCCAATATCACCGAAAAAAAAGAAGATGCATCACATGAAGTAAGAAGAATACAAAATGAAATGTGAGTTGAAAAAGAATAATGACAATGTATGCCATCACTTTAAAGAAATTGTTAAACACAATTCTGTGAGAAATTACTTTAAAGTAGAAAATGATAAGATGCTAACAATAAAGAGGACATGTGAGCTTATTTGGAAAGACCTTTTCCTAGTCATATGTTTCCAAATGAAGCTAGGTCAAGAAAATTGGTTTCCCCCATAATGAAATCCCAAAATCATATAAGGGATCCACAAATTCAGGGTTAGTATGTATTTGCTAAATATTTTTATAGAGCTTAGAACTATCATCATTCCCCAAATACTCATGGCACAGGAAGAATGGCACAAAGAGAGCGAAAAAAAAGAAAAACTTAGTGTTCAACATGGAAGAGACCTTAATGTCTCAATTCCATGCATCATCCCCAAAAGGAAAACACAAGACCAAGAAAAGATAAAGTACAATCTTTTGGGTCAACATGGAAGAGACCTAAATGTCTCGACAGCTTGCGTCACCCCCAAAAGGAAAAAAAAAAAGACAAAGAAAAGATAAATGTTTACTACATAAAGAAGAATGTAGATACAAATAGAGGAATGTCACAAAGAGAGATATACATACAAACATAATGGTACACAAAGATCACATTATGCACATGCAATCACATAAAAGAAACATGAAAAATGAAAATAAAGACAAGAATAGTAAGGCACATGCAAGTAAACCTATCAGTAGGTCATCTGTATCCCAATACTATTCATCATATACAGAAGGTGGACAACTAGCCAAAGGGACAATGACAACTACAGTACTAGGGCAAGGATATCTAATTCTTACCCCCACTATGTGTGAGACAAAAATGAGCCAAGATAGGTGATGAGAAAGATATTTTTTCATTTTAAAATTATTTGCAGTGAATGTAAAGCATGTAATAGTGAGAATGTTATGATCCTAAAACTTTTACATGGAAAGGAGTGAAAGGAAATTCTTTAAGGGATTATTTCTATGATATCAAACTTTTTAAATATTTGTTTTAAAGCATGACACTCATCAGTAGCTAAATTTTGTAAGGGAATGCAATATTGTCAAAATGATGCATAAATATGAAAATATGTAATTAAGGGTTTTGTAGGGTTTAGTGGTCTTATTAGACCATTGTTGTGTTGAGTCATATTTAATGGTCTTTAGGAGGTTAAGGGGTTAAAGTAGCTAAAATGACAAAATTGACAAAAGTTGTCAATATTGTAAATGGAAAAATGCAATTTTATGGAAGCTCAATGGTCAAATGGAATGTGAAAGGTATTTAGGAAATTTGGAGGGAAGTTTTAGGAGGGAAATTTATAAATAAATTTCCTCCATTGATGTACATTGTTGTTGAAAAAATTTGTGAAGAAGATTCAATACAAAGATCCCTATTTTGCTTTGAAATTTTGTGTTTTGAATTTAAATTTGGACAATACAGTAACTCCTTGATCAAAAAAATTTGGAATTAGTTTGAAACTTGTTTTATCTTTGAATTGAATTCATTTTGAGGGTAGTACTTTGAATTTTAGTGGATTTGTTGGAAAATCTTTGTTGATAGGCCTATAGGGGAAGTTAGAGGTTTTGAAGGCCTAAATCATGTAATAAAGCCCATTCCACATACTGTATTTTCTATGAATAAGTGGAATGGGAATAAATTGTTAGGATTAGGATGTTAGATTATAGGGTTGAGTCTGTATGAAGAGTTTCAGGAAAAAAAGTGTGACCATCTTGAAGAAAGTGATGAGTTAGAGTGTGAAAAAACATGGTTTTGAGTGTGATTTTGATAAAATAGAGTGAGTGAAGGCTATTTCAAGGTGTTGAGAGTTTTTTTCAACACAATAATGTATGTTGGAGGCTATTTCAGAGTTGTGTGTCATTGGGAACCATTAAAACCAATAAACCCTACCCTTTTTAAGAGAAAATGAGGGTTTTGAAGAACAACGATTAGATGAAGTTGTATGATCCTAAAACCTAGTGAAAAGGTATTTTTGTAGACTGTTTTAAAGGTCTATGTGGTTGTTCAGAGTTTTTTTATAAGATTCAAGAGTACTTTCTTTGCAAAAGAGACCTAATTGAAGGTCTGGGTAGCTTTGTTTCAAGGGTTTGAGAGAGTTGTCCAAAAGGAGTGTTATGTGAGATTGTGATATGTTTGAGATTACTGAAACAAGAGTTTAAATGTTTCAAGAGATTAGATTTGGAATGGTTCCCTAATAAGAGAAGTTGTGCAAACTAATTCTACAAGCCTAATTGTGAAAGGGCAGAGTTGTATTGAAAAGGTGACTTTTGAAGGTTTTTGTGAATCTTTTGTTGTTTTATTCTAACTTAAATTGTGTTAATTGTGAAAGAAACCACCTATCCCTACATTATTTTGTATCAGAGCACATGTAATAGGTATTTTGAAGAATGAATTTGCTGATTGAAGAGAAGAAAGCAAGAAGTTGAATAGTCAAAGTGCCAAGATGCCTCCAAAGAAAGATAATGTGGTAAGGAAGATGCAAGAGATGAAAGAAAAGATGGAGAGGGAGATAAGAAAGATGCAAGAATTCAAAAGGATATTTGTAGCAAGGTTGGAAGATGTTGAGACATGACAAAAGAGAGGAATGGTTATGAATGAGGATAGTGAAACTAAAGATGAAGAAGATGAAAAATTTGAAGATGTTGAAGAGAAAAAGATGGAAAGGATTTTGAAGACAATAAAAGGAAGCAAGCATAGGGTAAAAGTTGAATTACCAATGTATGATGATACTTTAGATGAAGAAGCACTATTAGATTGGAATTCTGCTTTAGACAATTTCTTTGAATGTGAAGAAGTATCTGATGATGAAAAAGTGATGATAGCAAAGACTAAATTGAAAGGGCATGCTTTAATTTGGTGGGATTATGAACAATCAGAGAGGAGAAGAAGAGGTAAGTCAAACATTTCTTCATGGGATAGGATGGTAGCTAAGTTAAAGGGTAAATTTTTTTCCTAAATATTATGCTATTCAAATGTCAAAGGAACTTCAATATTTAGAGCAAAAAGAGATGGATGTGAAAACCTACACTAATGAATTTTATAAACTGAGCATAAGGGAAAGACATGTGGTTGATGATGTTGAGAAAGTAACCAAGTACCTTAGTGGGTTGAGATTTAATATCCAAGATGAGATAAGTTTTCTTAATCCAAAAGCCATTGAAGAATGCTATTAGATGGCAATAAGGGCAGAAGAAAAAGTTAAAAGAAGACAAGAAAAATCCACAAATATCCACAAGAGTAAGGGGTAGCACTTCAAGAGGTAGAGGCACATTTACTTCTTCAAGACAAAGCAATGAGAGTTACGTTGATGCACAAAAAGGACAAGAACCAACTACAGATTTTAGAGGTGGATTCAGGGGATCATGAGGCATATTTGGTGGTAGGAATCCTAACATTTTTGCAGGAAGGTGTTATAAGTGCAATGAGTATGGTCACCTTGCTTGGAAACTTCCTAAAAATATTGGTGCTTCATCAAGTGGTGGAGAAAAGAGGAATGAAAGGAGAGCCCAAATTGTACAAGAGGATGAATGTGAAAGTTCAAGTTCAAATACTCTACATGTTGTACCTGAAGTTGGAGAAAGTCTGATGGTGAGGAATTTTTTTTTCAAACATCTGAGGAAGATATGGATCAAAGAAGTAAATTATTCAAGATAGCTTGCAAGTGCAAAGGTAAGGTGTGTAAAATTGTGATTGATTCAAGATCTAGAGATAATATTGTGTCTTGTGAAATGGTTCACAAGTTCCAGCAAGAAAGGATCCCTATGGAAACACCATACAAATTTTCATGGGTGAGTGATGATCAATCCATTCTTGATAAGGAGCAAGCATTAGTTGAATTTAAAATTGGTGAATATAGGGATAAAGTGCTTTGTGATATCTTACAAATGAATTGTTGCCATTTACTCCTTGGAAGACCATGGAAATTTGATAGGCACTCAATCTATGATGGGAGAGCTAACACATATAATATTTTGAAGGATGGTGTCAATTTCATACTAACCCCATTGCAATAGATTGGAAAAGAGAATAAAAAGGTAGCCAAGGTTATTACCTTTGGTAAGAAAGAGGTTGAGGAGCTTGTAAGAGAAAAATAATAAGAGGAAAATACATTTGTAGCCACTTCAAGGTGTGGGAATGAAAAGATAGTGAGTTTGCAGGCTACCATAGTCATGAGAACCAATGAAGGAGGTGAGAAAAAGGTAAGAAAGATGAAGTTTGGAAATTTCAAGGGTGAGAAGAAGGAAAATGAATTGAAGAGACAAGATGGGATTGAGGTTGGAACTATGTTTTGTCTAGTAGTTGATGAACAAGGTGCAGGGCAATCAAGGACTGTTAAGATAGAGGCAAGAAAGTTTGTTAGGTAAGAGGATAATGAGGGAGGGAAAATGAACATAGAGGTGCAAGGAAAAGTGAAGGTAATTCAAGAACAAGTAAATGGTTCCAAGTGTGAAGTCAGAGATGACAAAGAAGTATACGAACTCAAGATTGAGGAAAGTGTGTTTGCAGGTGATAAAGAGCAAGGATAGTCAAAAGTAGAGGAAGAGTCAAGAGACATGTGAAAGGGTAGTCAATACAAAAGAAGGTAAGGATAGATGATAAGAATGTCGGTTACATAGGTAAAGTTGAAAGACAACATTGTATGGTTCAAAGGAAGAGAAAGAGATAAAGTGAAGAGCAAAGAGATATAGGACACAATTTGGACCAGACTAAAGTACACTTCCAAGAGACTTGGAAAGATTCTAATGGTGGTTGCATGGTGTAGGAGCACCCATTTACTTTCATCATAATTTGATCAAGGTTGCATGGAGATAGGTTGTCTAGGGGTTTTGGTCTCAATTTCTATGAATAAGGTCTACTTGATCATTAGATTGTAATTAGGAGCTCAATTTTGTAAGGGAATGCAATATTTTCAAAATGATGCATAAAGAATAAAATATGTAACTAAGGGTTTTGTAGGGTTTAGTGGTCTTATTATACCATTTTAGGTTGTGTTGAGTCATATTTAATGGTCTTTGGGAGGTTAAGGGGTTAAAGTTACTAAAATGACAAAATTGACAGAAGTTTTTAATATTGTAAATGCAAAAATGCAATTTTATGGAAGCTCAATGATCAGATGGAATGTGAAATCTAGTTAGGAAGTTTGGAGGGATTTTTTAGGAGGTAAATGTGTAAATAGATGTCCTACATTGATGTATTTTGTTTTTGAAAACATTTGTGAAGAAGATTCAATACAAAGAACCCTATTTTGCTTTGAAATTCTATGTTTTGCATTTAAATTTTGATTTGCAGGCCAGTGTATAGGATAGTACAGTAACTCCTTGATCAAAAAATTTTGGAATTAGTTGGAGACTTGTTTTATCTTTGAATTGAATTCATTTTGAGTGTAGTACTTTGAATTTTAGTGGGATTTTTGGAAAATATTTGTTGAAAGGCCTATAGGGGAAGTTAGAGGTTTTGAAGCCCATTCTGCATACTACATTTGTTGTGGCTAAGTGGAATGGGAATAAATTGTTAGGGTTAGGATGTTAGATTATAGGTTGAGTCTGTATGAAGAGTTTCGGGAAAAAAAGTGTGATTTTTCTAAAGAAAGTGATGAGTTAGAGTGTGAAAAAACATGGTTATGAGTGAGAGTTTGATAAAATAGAGTGAGTGCAGGCTATGTGAAGGTGTTGAGAGTTTGTGCAGACGTAATAAGGTATTTTGGAAGCCATTTCAGAGTTGTGTGTGATTGGGAACCATTAAAACCAATAAACCCTACCCTTTCCAAGAGAAAATGAGGGTTTTGAAGAGAAGTGATTAGATGGAGTTGTATGATCCTAAAATCTGGTGAAAAGTTTTTTTTGTAGATTTTTTTGGAGGTCTGGGTGGTTTTTTATAGTTGTTTATAAGATTCAAGAGCATTTTCTTTGCAAAAGAGACCTAATTGAAGGTTCGGGCTACATTGTTTCAAGGGTTTAAGAGAGTTGTCCAAAAGGAGTCTTATGTGAGATTGTGATATGTTTAAGATCCTTGAAACAAGAGTTTAAATATGTCAAGAGATTGGATTTGGAATGGTTCCCTAATAAGAGAAGTTGTGCAAACTAAGTTTGTAGGCCTAATTGTGAAAGGGTAGAGTTGTATTGAAAAGGTGACTTTTGAAGTTTTTTGTGAATCTTTTGTTGTTTTATTCTAACTTGAATTGTGTTGATTATGAAGGAAACCACCTATCCCTGCATCAATATCCTATCCCTTTGGTATCTTTATTGGTATTTTTTCTAAGAGTTGATGAATTTAATGTTTTCTTGTTATATCACATCCTTGTTTGCTTAAGATCATGAATCCTTTTCCATATGTCTCTTCTAGGTTGATGGGAGCATTGGTCACCTTGTTAACATATGATTGATGCACTTGATTAGAGGAACTAGGATCACTTATTGTAGGGAACTTAGGTTTATCTTGTGATTCATTTCTAGGATGTAAACTTCCAAACATCTCAAGTTGTGTTGGTTGTTTCATAGAAGGTTAAAAGGGTGCATTAGTCTCAATATTGTTAAGGAAATCATTTATGAAGTATCTCATGTTGTCACCATCTTCTCCAATGATGTCAACATCATAAGGAGGACATGTATTAGGAGTTGATTGAGCATAAGTGAGTCCGATTTCATTAGGATCATTTCTAAAGATAGGGCTTCACACATCCACTAATAATTTCAAGGACATCCACAGCTTACCAAAGAACATATCCATGATGAAATGCTATGTAATAACCTATAATGAAATGTGTAAATGCTATTTTGAAATCAAGAAATGCACAAAATGAACTGAATTAAGCTAGATGTAATGAAATGAAAGAAATAGAAACTTAGTAAACTGAAACAAAAATCTAACAACATCAAACTAAAGCACAAAAATAAGGTTTTTAATGTTGTAAAATGTAATTTTAGGCCTAATACAAGACTAAATCTCCAAGAGGGATGTATGTGTCCCAATTAGGGTTTTTGAAAGGTTCAAATTCTAAAAAACACACAACCGAGAATTCCAAAAAAATTGGTAAAACATCATGTATTGGGACTAAATCTCCCATAGGGGATTATGAGTCCTAGATTAGGGTTTTTTTATCCAATTCAATAAATTCTAAGTGAATATTAGGTCTTTTGATTTGTATGATGTCTTGACTATGTGAAATTATAGATTTCAAATGAAATTCAATGATGAGAGATTAAAAAATGCAACCTATATGCAATTTAGCTAATGCAAGATTTAGAAGCCCTAAATGAAAATTAACTAATACAAGACCTAATGAAAAGTTAATTTAGGCTAGATCTAGGATTGAAAGGCACTCTAAATTAGAAATAAGGTGTCCAAAGGATAGGTTCACCAAAATGAAACCTAGAAAATAGGGGGCGTATGTATTCACCTTTTAGGATATTGAGCACACAAGGGGGACCCTATTTCACTCTATTTCATTCATGGAAATCAATATCCCTCAACTAATTGACTTGATTAATGAATGGGCTAGGGTTAGGATGGTTTCCTAGGGTGTGATTAAAGATTAAAGGGGGTTCACCACTAAGAAAAGGATTAGAAAGAAAGAGATACAAATGATATGCAAATGTAACTATGTAACCTAGGAAGTAAAATGCAAAATCAAAAGAATGAATGGAGAATGAACAAAGGTGCACCTAGAAAGTTGAAGATGCTTGAAACAAGATCTGAAATCTTGAAATTATAACTTTTTAAGCACACTGAGACTAATATGCTAGTTGGGGTGATTTATTCCTAGTTTAGGGTTTCAGATTAGATCTAGAATCTACAACTAGTAATGCGGGATCTATAGAAAATGTCTGAAAACTAGTATACTGGGACTCATATGCCACAAGTGGAAATTTAGTCCCAGTATTAGGGTTGATTTGAAACTCTGATATACTCTAGTGATCTACTATACCTTCTCTCATGTCTGATCTTTAAGTTTGAAACTCTTAATTCTAGTTTTTAGGTGACTTTCTATGAAGATGACAACTTCTTGACAACTTTGAAAACTTTCTTCAATCTTGCAACTTTGTCTTCAAAGGATCTTCAAGCCTCAAATCACCTAGATCTCTAATCACACATGTAGAGGGAAGAAAATATTTTTTTGTTAGTGCATAGGGGTTTGCCTTGTTCAAACCCCATTTTGGTAATCAAAACCTTGAAATGAAATCAAATAGAATGAAAGAATGATGAATGAACAAATATGGTATGTTGTAACTCACCAAACCCTTGAAACAAAGGCTGCAAGCTTGCATGAAATGGCTAGCATGAATGTAGATATTGAATCTTGGGTATGTGCAGGATCATGATGGGCCAAAAAGTGGCAATATGATGGGTATTTGTAGGGTATGTGGCTTACGACTTTTTTTTAACCCAAAATTGATGAAATGAAAAGGGTTTTTAAAGGATATTCTCAGCTTTCCACCAATATAAAATTTTCTTTACTTTGAATTTAAGCAATAATTATTATTCATTTTCTATTTGAATTATGACTAAAGTGTTGATTGATAGGCTGATTGAAAAACATCTATAGCTTTCAAACGGTATCGGATTTTTTGAATCCAAAACATCCATCACATTCTATGATTTGTATAATATAGGATTAAAAAAAGAAAAAATGAATTTCATGAAGTCTTGACCAAGTTAAGGTGGTCAAACACACGAGCTTTTATATTTTTTAAAATTTGTAATAAAAAATTCATAATTAATTATTTACTTGGAAAAAAATTACAAAAAATATGCATCACATCTGGACATGAGTCCTCTACCTATATCTAAAATATTAAAAAAAAAATATTATAATTTTATTGTGGTTAGGGTGGTCAGACAAACACCTACTTCTTATTTTTTCCCTCAAAATTTAAGTACTACTATAGTGAAATTTCAAATTTTCACCAAATAGTTTAAAAAAAAAAAACCTAGTAGTTTAAAAACTACATTCAATTTTCTATAGATTCTATTGTTACATATTTTGGAAAGAATATAGATAACTCATTCAATTTTTTACCTCAAGTTGCCTAACTCTAATTTTTCTAAATTTTTTTCCACTTAAGGGCTTGCTTTTTCCATGATGATCCTGCACATACCCTCTTGATTGAATGATATGAATCTTGACTTGAATTGTTTCTTGAATGATAAGAACCTTCATCACAAATGTTAGCTAAAAAAACACATAATGCTTGATTATTGAATATAGCTCCAAAATGGTTGATAATCAACTCTTGAATGCTCTTGAATGTGGGTGATCTCATAAAATTGCTATAGGAATGCTTCATAAGATTTCTTAGGAGAAAATATGTGAAATAGCCTTTTATTTATACTTATTTATGCCACATTTCCCAAAATTACAACACTACAAGCCGGTATTAGATCTAGGAGAATAAAATCTTCCAAAGAATTTGAATTTAAAATAGGTCCAACCTAAGTGGGATTGATATGCTAGTTGGGGCATATGAGTCCCAATAGGCCAATCTTGAGACACAAATTTCAAGAAAATTTAAGTTATATGCCAAATTTAGGTTCAGGCCTCAAACCATAGGTGGGACCCATACACCCAAGGTGGTGTATGAGTCCTAGATCACTAAATCTAGAACACACAACCCAAAAAAATTAAATTTTGATTAGTTATTATATATGTGTTGGAATTATCCTTGGAAAGATGCATTAAATAAGGCTTGTGGATGCAATGTAACGCCAAATAAGGCATATAGAATCCCAATTTTAGTAGGGAGGGCCCAAACAAGTGTGAAAATGTAAAGGGATACATTTTTCTACACTCTAGTCTTATGTGTGTATGTGTAGGTGGAATAAATTTTTAAAGCAAGCATGAACATCATTGATTGCTTCCAATGACATCTATAATCTCTCCTTGTAATTTTATGTTGTTTCATTTAGCACCTTTATTTTTCCACCTTTAATTTTTTTTTAATTATATTTCGCACTCCCATTCACGTATAGGAGCTTATGTACAGTATCTTGTGTTTTTTGGTAAAAACATTGTTTTTTGATTGTACAAGACACCAATGTGGCATGTTGCCATATAACAGTCACATTGATGTCCTAGAAAGAGATTTTACTAACTATCTAGAAGTTCTTTGTACCTTGAAATTTTTATTTATGATGTTCAAAAGGGCTGAATAATTTATGTATTCTATTAAAACTCATATTCCTCTATTTCTAGTTCACTTGACCCATGTCAACTAAGGTAGTGGAGAGATAGTTTTATCCTTGAGATCTTGTCATCTTGAGGGTAAAAAATGTTAGTGAATATTAGTGCATTAGACTATATGGTGGGGGATAGATAGGTTTTGAACTGTGTAACCTCCTATACAAACTATCATCAACTGTTAAGGAAATTATGTTAAGGTTGTTATGCATACGCATCTTATTTGTATCCTACATACTGAAACAAATGTTTTATCAAGTATTCACCATAATATTCATATTTATTCCCACATTTCATATTAGATCCTATTCATCCATTATGTCTATTCATTAGAATCTAGAGGATTTAAAATGGCTTGGTAGTGGTGTAGAATCCTGGCATTTGGTAGTAGCCGGTATGGCATTGAAATCTACCAAAATAAACATTTATTTATGTTTGTTGGTTGCATGAAAGAGGCGTGAAGGGTTGTAGAGTTTTAGTGATAGAAGAATTTATTTTTGCAAAGTATGGGAAAATAGAATTGGCATGAGACTTTCTACTATTGTTCTTATGATTGATAGAAGGTGTTGCAAAGAAGGTTATTAGAGATGACATGAAGAATGGCATAGTGTAAGGTGTATGAGGACTATAAAAAACATTCCAGTTTTAAGGTTGGTGTACTATCCAAGTAGTAGGTCTATAAAGAAGATTACCAATGCTACATGTGAAAAACACTAGACAAGCATGAGAAGGCATTGAAAAAAGGTAGTTAAGTACTCAAATTGATTATCCAAGCTAGTTTATGCTACCAATGTATATATGATAATTATTTTAATGGAAATAGAAAAAGTTGTGTAGAATTATGAATGCAAAGAGAAGTTAGGGTTTAGAAATAATGTTGGAACATTAGCAAAGTAATTAAAGGAAAATAAAGGTGTGTTTATGGAGGTATAATGTTGACTAGTGTATGGCTCTATCATTAGTTAAAATTGAAATTTCCATGGGTGCACATATGTAAAATATTGCTTCTTTCAGAGAAATATTTGTTACACATGATGAGGCCTCCAATGATTCATCTAAAGGATCAAATGGATAAAGTTTAATAGGGTCATATTGGAGCTTAGTGGCATCAAAGGATGTAATATCTCAAGTCAGCTTCTCACTTTGAGATGATGCTTTGCATGAGAAGTATTTTTGGTTTTAATTTCTTTCTTTTCCTTGTTGCTAAAAGATTTAAAAATACATATATTGTGAAGTTTGATTTTTTGAGACTGGTAGGGAGCTTGGTCGAGAGATCAATATGGATTGTTCCTAGTGATCACTTGAGGTTATGACCAAGGATTACACCTTTATGAAGTACAATGAGACAACTTAGTAGATGGTTTTCAAGTAATTATGGTCTAGACAGTCTATAATACATAAGGTTCATGGGAGGAGAACTTAGGAATTTGGCTAGGGGCTACACCTTTTTGAGGGTTACGAGGAAACTTGGAGGATCTTGGCACCTAATTCAAGATTTGTTTCTTCAAAAGGAAAATATTCTAAGCCTTAAGGTGGGGTCCCTTGGCAAAGTGAATAAGAGCTTTTAGGGGATAAATTTATAAGAAAAATGTAATAAGGGGGGGAATTTTAGCAAATATTAATGTATTAAATTGTATGATGGGTGGCAGGTAGGTTTTTAACTGTATAAGTTCCACTTATACCAACTTTTCAATTGCTCAGGTAGTTATGCTTAGGAAATTATGCATCCACATCTTGTTTGTATCCTACATACTGAGACAAATTTTTTATCAAGTATTCACCAAAATATTTAGATTTATTCACACAAAAAATTCCTTCCTCTACATTTTGGTGAACCCTATGTGAACTCACCTTCTTAGAAAATCTTGGTCATTTTAAAAATTTATAAAACTTATCTTCTCTTGAGTCCTCTTGTTTCTTGGAGTTGGAAGGGTTGTTTATTGTAAGCACTCCTCTATGAGATTTAACATTGAGTCTACTACCTCAAGACATGTAGTAAGAAGAAGCTTGAGACCTACCATACCTCCAACTAGGTAAAGTCCTACTAGACCCAATTTAATTCATTCTAAGAATCCCAATCCTTCTATCTTTCATTCAGTATTCATGGATTCTTCTCATTCAAGTTCCCCTCTAGAGTCTCCATCCTCTAAATATTATGAGGTTGCTCTTGGGGTCCCCTTTCAGAAAGATCAATCTTTGGAGGAAAGCCTTAAAAGATTTGAATATTTCTTAAAACATGATAATCTATATGCTCAATTTGCTCTTATTTTCTGTAATGTGAGAAATCTACTTATCTCAAATCATAATGGCCTTGAGTTGCTTTTTGCACTAACCAACTTAGTCGATACTCATGTACCTTTGTACATGTCATTCTTGAGTAAACCTCAAGAATCCCACTTAGATATCACTAGAACTCAATTGAATCACTGGATGCCTGAGGTGTACGTACATAAGGTTGATACTAGTCCCTCCATACCACCCATAGCTTCTATTGATGACACAAAAACTATGTCTATGCCTCACAATCCTTTGGGGTATAACATCCCTCCTCCACATGGATCTAGACCTCTAGTCTCTACAACCATAGCTAAATTTCTTCTCCTACAATGCAATCCCATCTTGAACACCATCTTACAAAACATGGATCAGGTGCAATCTAAACTCACAAACCTAACTAATGCTTCCACATAATCCACACTTCGTCATATTTCCTTAGCCCTCTTGATTTAAACATCTTGAACACTCCCATGCCACAAGGGATTAAAGTACCAAAATTTGAAAAATAGAATGATAAGGGAGACCCACAGACACATTCCAACTCTTTTACCTCTCTTTGTGTTGATGGGGATGTTACTCACAACAACAAGGTGAATAAATTCTTCATAGACAAACCACGAAGAGCCTATCCTTCTTGAAAGACTCAACCAAGGACAACCCTAGAGGATCCGTATGATAGGATAAAGGTTGGCTTAGTTCAATCCCAAGGCTTCGGTAGCTAGGTCTTGACAGTACTAGGTTCACTTTAGGGTATGATGTGATATTGTTGTTAATATCAAAGGGACTATGCTTGTTTGAAATCATTTGTATTAGACACTGAATTTTCAATTAGACTATCAAATAATATCATGAAATTGAAATATTTGAAGTAGTATTTCATGAACATAAACAATTTTGCTATCACTTAAGTATATTTAGCATTAAGCATTCAACAATTTCATATTAAACACAAGATTTTCAATTAATTTCCATCCATTCATCTATTTTATGGAATATTTTCTATAATATAAACATCTATTCTAAAATGAAGCATAAAAAATACTAAAAATTAAAATTTCTCCTTGTTATTCTCCATGCATGCCCCAAAGAATTAACCAAATAAAAGAAAATTTCTTTATACTTCACTAGATTGTTTTAGAACTACATATAAAATGGTGTGAGCTTTTAAAGAGAGTTGCTTTAGTTTGGACACAGAGTAGGTTTCACATGCACCCTTAAATGGTGCAGCACACAGTCTTGGTCAGCTAAACTAACAAAACCAGCTACAAAGATTCATGAGATAGGTAGCTATCAAATTGGATTCAATATTGATTAATATCTACATACATACAAGTTTTAAGATTGGAATGATTCAAAAAATTGAGAAAAAGAACAAAACTTAGAGAAGTTTTGGCTCTTTCAAAATCCATAAATTCTAAACTTAACTTAAAAAGAAGTATCCTCTAGCCTTCTATAGAAGTAAGAAACAAATAGGATAAGAAAAATACATGAGAAGAAATCCAAGGGACGGATCACATTAAGGCACATGGAGTGTATTGATTGGCAAGAGAATTGCAATTGAATTCAATGAAGGTCAACTATGATCACACGTTGAAGCACTTTAGACTTTAATCCTTTTATTTTTTCCAGGAAAATAACTTATATCAGGATAATGTGTAGGAACCTTCCCATATATTCATAATGATTACTTCATCACCTAGTTCCTACATTTTGCACTACTTCAAGCTTTCTACTCTCAGGAATGGGCTCTCCTGAAGATCAACATTTGCCTCCGCATGTGAAATAACAAGATCTCCAACATTCTAGTGGACTCAAAGCTCTCTACCTTGTAACCTCCCTGAGTATGCAACTTGATCTGGATATAATTTTATCCATGATTCAAATTTTCCTGACTATCCAAACCTAAACTCTACATCTCCTACAATCACAAATTCCACTCATTAAATCCCTTTTTAAAAGAAAAAATATTTATAAACATCTCATGTAAATAAATCCATCATTCAATTGTTATAACATAAATTTCCATAAATAACACACTTTCAAGAAAAATACAAATCCTTGCATGATTATCTTATATATATCAGATTACCGGACTATTAGAATCATTGGATAACCATAAGATTTTAAAGCTTTACTCTACATTGCTACCTAGTACTCGGTACTCAGTATTCAACTTTACCCACAAATTTTCCCTAGACTTCAATTTTACTAGAACATCCATCTTATTGGACCTCAGCTATTGGACCAGAACCTTCTACTCACATTTGTATTACCTTTTTCCCTTTTCAAGCATTCTCAATTCTTGATATCCGATACCCGAAACACTACATTACAAATTACTCTTTTGTTAAAGATTTATATTTTCTCTTCGCGTTTGATGATCTTTTCAATTAGCTAGATCTTGCCATAAGAGTTAATTTTTTTCACTTGGGTCCCCAAGTCTTACAACCTTGGGGTGTTTTTTGAGACCACACAACAACTTGCAACCAATAAAACAAAATTTAAAACAAAACTTGAGATTAAATCACCAATTTTAAATTATAATTTATGCATATTTCAAAATAATAACTTTTACCTTTACCTGAATTTTGGCATAAAAAGGTAAAACTACCTTGGAAATATCTGTGTGCTATGATTAATTCCAAATTTTAGAATTCAGTGAAAAGAATCACTTCATTAGCATTGAACTACATAATATGGTAATCCTCTAAAGCCAACCAATGATAGAACCTTGCCACCAGTCAAGTGTCCATAGCCCTGACAAGGTTATCTCCATAATTCCCCCCAAACATAGCTCTACTACCTAAAGAGTTTTTTTGTATAGATATTGCAATGATAGCTTATTTTTCAACTTGCACGAAATGAAGTCCACAATTATGTTGGGAATTATAGTGGTAGCGAAGGTTACCTTTTCATTTTTCATTCAATATGTAAAATTCCCTCATGAATTCACTTCTTCCCAAAAATTCATTTAATAATTCCCTATTGGTGCATATTTCTGGCTAAATTTTACCAATTTATGCCAAATCCTAGCTAACTGCAACTCGCTATATGTTAGAAAGTATGGATAAATTTAAATTTAGTAACAAACAATTTAATCACCAAATTTAAATATAAATTTAGAACCATTAGTCAACACCCTTCTAGTTAAATTCTACGCCAATTGCTAAATTCTCAGCTAGCACTTTTGATTTGATGGTGTTGCACCACATTAATGAATTGGGAATATCATGATGGCATTGAAAAATAATCACATTATTCTACATTAAATTCACATGCCTTAGTTCACACATATTACTTCTTTTCAATTTATCCAGGTGATGATGTGTGTTTCCTTATTGGATTCATTTTCCTTTCCACTCCACACACATAAGCACCTTAATAATTAATACGGCTTTAAAAAATAAATGAAATGACTACTATTAACTTTGAAATCTTTAACTTGCTTGATTCACAATCTTTGTACTGATCAAATTTGAAGCAATTTATCACCAAACTTGTGTAAAGAATTAATTTGATTTAACATTCACCTTTGAAGACAATTATTCAGTTGCCACCTTGCTTACGGTTTCCAAGACTTCACTTGAGGCAACTATGTACTACAACTTCCTCACAACTTTCTATAAATTTCACACTTCATCTCGAATTCTTCATGCTTTTGCTTAGCTTTCTTGTTATTTTGCATTTCTTTCTCTACCAATTCTTACTTGCTTCTAGGTCATGGATACTCCAATTTTCTTGTCTTGCTCTCACCGCTAGAATATTTTCTTAGTTAAGAAGTATCACACCACAAATGCTTGAAAAGGTCTTCTTCATTCGGACTTCCAGTTTCACTGTACCAAATTTGTGCTTAGTTATTGCGAAAAAGTATGTAGAATCTAGCCACTACTTTCGTTTCTATTTTGAGGTGGCTTCTCATTTTGTAGCATCACTTTTGGATATTGGGCTTCCTATAGAAGTTGTTTGCTTAGCTGCCAATTCAATATTAAGGCTTGAATGATTGGAGAATCTGGATACTATTTTTCTTGTTGCACACCCGACCATCAAAATCCCTTCCATGGATGACATTCCTTGTTTCTTGGAACACGGTGAAGTGATTCCACTCTGGCCTTTCCTCACTGACCTCTATATTCATAGCTTTGAAGCTCACTGGGCACTTGCCTACATAGGGTATTTGGACCTGATAGATGAGGCATCCCACACCGACTGAATGGCTACTACTAACTATAGCTTGAATTACTCCTTTTTGACTTGTTTGATCTTTTGAAGCAAGAATTTTGATATTCCATGTATATATGTGATACACACACACACATATATAGCTTTTTAGTACATCTTAAAGCGTGTATTTAATGTGCATGGTTTTATCATTTTCATTTCACAACATAATTTTACAAATGGTTGGATTAACTCTCATGTGTAAGATAAGTTAAGCAATATTTGCTAATGTTGAGGAAAAATGAAGAGAAAAGAAAAAGAAAGAAAGAAAACATAAAAAACAAAAACAAAAACAAAACAAAACAAACCCTATCATAAAAAAACTAACCCTAACTAACCTAATTTCTAGTCTAACAAATGATTAACCCTAATAAAACAACTTATTTTGATTTCAATGACTATTTCCATTATTGTTTTGGTACAAATTATAACAGGTTTATCCTTAAATTCATTCAACAAAATTTCAAAAGTTCTACTGTAACAATGAATTCTTCTAAATTTTCTACATTTAATAATCGTAAATTCAAAGGTGTACTTACCAATGACTTGGCTTATATGTATGAAAACGATCTCATTAAAGGTTGATTGCACACACTTTGTCTGATGTGACCATACTCTACCTTCTTCCATCCCTGGTTCATGTCTTGTTTCTTCACTTTGTTCATTTCCACAAACGAATGTGTCCATTTCTCGACTTTCTCCTCTGAAAATGTTTGTGTCTTCGGTCCTTCCTTCACTTTGCACTTTCTTAGACTGAGATATATCACAATTTATATTGTTATTAGAGAGAGAAAAAGTAAACATTTGATACTCTATATCATGCATAAAATTAGGAAAATTTCCTTTTTTAACTTGTGAATTTTCAACTTGGAGCAAAATACACATATCTCTCACTCAATTTTTCCATTCCTTTTCTTCATTTGTGTTTTCCACATATAAGGAGAATGATGAATCATCAATACCATTTCCTTGTTTCTGATGTGATGTCTTTGAATCTCGACAGTCTTGCTTATTTTCCTAAAAAAAATTAGGATTTTCTTTATAATAATTGAAATTGTCAAACCATTTTGATGTATCGAATAATTTTTTAATATTTCCAATTCCACTAGGGTTGCATGTATTTCTTGTTAATGGCTCCTTTCTTCTAGTAGCTAGAACTTCTTTTGTTAATGGAATCACCTTAAATATGGCCAAACCTACCCTAGTGAAGAAAATTTCACAATCAAGTTCATTATGATCAGTTGTATCATGAATTCTACACTTGACGACTCTACCAAAGGTGAGTAAACTCAAAGGATGTAATCTTTGGTTAAATATTTTTCATATTTTCTCAACTTTCATATTGAAACACCACCTTGGACTAAATTTTTTCATTACAAGCTTTCTCCTTAAAATCATGACTAATACAAAATACAAAATAAGGCCCTCCTAGCACCAATTCCTGTTGATGGTGATGTTACTCACAAAAATAGGGTGAATAAATTCTTCATAGACAAACCACGAAGAGTCTATCCTTCTTGAAAGACTCAACCAAAGAAAATCCTAGGGGATCCATATGATAGGGTAAAGGTTGGCTCAATTAAATCCCAAGTATTTGGTAGTCAGGTCTTGACAATACTAGGTTCACTTTAGGGTATGATGTGATATTGTTGTTAATCTCAAAGGGACTATGTTTGAAATCATTTGTATTAGACATTGAATTTTTAGTTAGACTGTAAAATAATATCATGAAATCAAAAAATTTGAAACAATATTTCATGACATTAACGATTTTTCTATCACTTAAGTAGATTTAGCTTTAAGCATTCCATAATTTCATAAGTAAGGAAATTTTTTCAATTAATTTTCATCTATTCATCTATTTTTTGAAACATTTTCCATAATTTAAACATCTATTCTAAAATGAAGCATAAAAAATACTAAAAATTAAAATTTCTCCAAGTTATTCTCCACACATGCCCCAAATAATTAAACAAATCAAAGAAAATTGCTTTATACTTCACTATATTATTTCAAAACTACATAAAAAATAGTACGAGCTTTTAAAGGGAGGGGTTTTAGTTTGGACATTGAGTAGGTTTTGTATGCACCCTTAAATGGTGTAGCACATAATCTTGTTCAGCTAAACTAACAAAACCAGCTACAAAGATTCATGAGATAGGTAGCTATCAAATTAACTTAAATATTGATTAATAGCTATGTGCATTCAAATTTTTAGACCAGAATGATTCAAGAAAAAGAAAAATAAATTAAACTTAGAGAAGTTTTGGTTCTTCCAAAATCTACAAAATTTGAACTTAACTTGAAAAGAAATATCCTCTAGCCTTTTATAGAACTAAGGTACAAATAGGATAAGAAAAATACATGAGAGGAAATCCAAGGGAAAAATCACATCAAGGCACATGGAACACAATGACTAGTAAGAGAATTGCAATCAAAGTCAATGAAGGTCAACTCTGATCGCACGTTGAAGCACTTCGGGCTTTAATCCTTTTATTTTTGCTAGGAAAATAACTTGAATCAGGATAATGCGCAGGAAACTTCTAATATATTTAAAATGATTACTTTATCACCTAGTTCCTACACTCTACTCTACTTCAGGCTTGCTACTCTCTAGAATGGGCTTCCCTAAAGATCAACATTTTTCTCCACCGCATGTGCAATACCAAGATCTCTAGAATTCTAGTGGACTCAAAGCCCTTTGCTTTATAAGCTCACAGAGTATGCAACCTAATCTAGATATAATTTTATCTATGATTCAAATTTTCCTGACCATTCATACTCAAACTTTGCATCTCCTGCAATCACAAATTCCACTCATTAAATCCCTTTTAAAAAGAAAAGAAATTTATAAACATCTCATGTAAATAAAACCATCATTTAATTGTTATCACATGAATTTCTATAAATGACATTCTTTCAAGCATATTACAAATCCTTGCATGATTATCTTATATATATTGGATTACCGAACTTTCGTAATCATTGGATAACCATAAGATTTTAAAACTTTACTTTACATTGCTACTCGGTACCTGGTGCTCGATATTTAGATTTACCCATGAATTTTCCCTAGATTTCAGTTTTATTAGAAATTCCATCTTATTTGACATCGTCTATTGAATCAAAACCTTTTGCTCACATTTGCATTGCCTTTTTCCCTTTCTAAGCATTCCTAGTTCCTGGTATTTGGTACCTAGAACACTACATTACAAAGTGATCCTTTATTAAATATTTCTCTTTACTCTTCACTTTTTGTGATCTTTTCAATTAGCTAGCTCCTACCATAAGAGTTAATTTTTTTCACTTGGGTCCCCAAGTCTTACAACCTTGGGGTGTGTTGTGAGACCACACAACACTATGTAGTGAATTTTTACATCAAGATAACTTTCTAGAAAAAATATTCATGCGATCTCTTAAGGAGACTGCATTGGAGTGGTTTTTCTCATTAACTGATAACTCTATATTCTCTTTTGATCATCTTATATATATTTTTTTATAATGGTTCTAGGAGAAAATTAGATCTAAGATCACTATTGCTGAACTTGTCCATTTTTAGCAACTATTGAATGAGAAATTAATTGATTTTATCTCTCGTTATCAGTTCATTTATTCCCAAATTGCATATGCCCTGCTTAACCATGAAATCTAGGGGATGGTTCATGGGAAGTCTTTAGTTGACATTGATGGAATGAGTCTCCTTGATGAAATATCCTTCCTTTTCTCATTTGTATACTATGCTATGTGACTATCAATAGATGTTAGCTCAATATGGGGCTTCTACCTCATCCTCATGTATTGATGGTTTTGGAGTTACATCTTCTTCTGGAGGGTCAAAGAGAAACAAGGTGATAGCTAGTACAATAGTTGTCCCTCAAACAAGTGAAAAAAATACACTTGGGTTACAACGTAATCATGTATTTATTAAACTATCCAATCCTTACTCAAGTGTACTTAAAAAATTATTAAAAGATAACTTAATCACCCTTCTATAAATTAGATCATTTCTTGATAACAAGCCCTATCCTAGTTGGTATGATGTGTCTAAGTTATGCCAATAAAATTGAGTGACCGAACATGACACTGAGCATTGTGTACTAGAGAAATGTAATTTAGGACTACATAGATAGTGGTAACATCTACCTTGATGGTAAAAATCATAACACCAACAAGTCTATTGCCAAAACCAAAAACTAGTTGTAAATCAACACATATCCCTTCCCACCTCATTCTTCCAACTTTATCACTACTTCTTGTATGTCATCTAATGATTCCAAGTATTTTAATATGGTATTTATCACTCCAATCTTACCTTGAAGTCAAAATGCTAAGATACCTAGCATATCTTTTATGCCTAATGACTGGACATACCATGGAGACTACTCTCCCCTCTACAGTCCCACTTAGGTCAACGATAATGTTGTAATTTGTCTTATGGTTGACCCTACCTATAGGGTCAATGTTATTATTGAGTAGACACTCTTCATCAATGGACCACATAGGATGATATATGAATAGTGAAAGGATACCATCCACACACATAATGTCTCTCTCTCCTCTTTGGGATCCATTTCTCTCTATGTCCTTTTGGGACTTAAATCCATCTCTATGATTTTTTTCATGATATTAGAGTACAACTTGTTTAGAGTGAAACTAGGAATCCCTTGGATAGTTTCTATGAATATAGTTTCTTCTATTGTCCATAATTTTCTAAAATTTCTCATGAGGTCACAATGCAAACTATCTAAGATACTGAATACAAATCACTGGTGTCATGTGGGGTTTTCTCCCTTGACCATTTTCAGCCTACTCTAGTGGGACCTATTCTACCTTAAGGAGACTTGCTATATAAATAATATTATAAATAAAATACTAAGAGCTTAACATCTGACTTGGTCTCTCCTCCTATAATCCTCTTTTAACCTAATCCTATGTAGTAGTGGGTTTCATCTTCTAGGCCTCTCTTTCAAGAGCTAAAGAGAAGCATGCTCCCTTGAGTAGAACTCCCCATTCTTCCAAGACTTCACAACCTCCATCGATGCCTTTTAGTCCTTTGACTTTTCCTAGCATAGGAAATGGAAAGGACCCACATTTACAAAGTTGAAACCCCATGTCTTTGAACGTCCCATTATTTTTTAAATCCTTTTCCCTACTATATATAGTAAGGTTGAGCAGTCCTCTTTATCTCATCCTTTGTGTGTGGCTTCAACATCATCCCATAAGGGTTCCTCCTATTTGCACTACTCAAAAGCATGAGGAAGAGAGGAACCCATGGCCAAGGTTAAGGGTCCTATACCCTTGACCTCTCTAGTCCCTCTTGTGAAGTATTTCCTTCTACCATTAAGGGATATGCAGATAACTCCACCAATCACTTTGATGTATTTTCAAGCTTGCATTCTTGGTGCGTATCTTCATCAAAACTAACTTTCTCATGAGCATAATCATTATTGATGTGCAATGGTGAGGGAACATGATGCCTCTTAGAAGACTAGGGATAAGCCTTTGATTTTAGTTCCTTAGTCTTCTTCCCTTTCTCCCCCTATTTTTGTCTTACTTTTGGTCCCTTCAAGATACATGGATGAAACTCATCCCAAAAGGGTGTAGGTATTCATTGTACATTCTCTTAAATCATCTCTCATCACTTCTCTACCTAATATTCCTTGACTTACACAACCCATAGACATTCCCCATACAAAGATCATGATTGGTGTGGTTTTGTCTGATCCTCTAGTATCTTAACACTCTAGCCTACTATACAAGTGAAATCTTGAGCATAAATTTATACCGAAATACTACCATAAGAATTTTTCTCCTTCTACTTCTATTTCTTATTATGTCCTTATCGCTGAGGATATCCCTTCTTCATCAAATTTAGTCACTACTCCTATTCCAAAGATTTGCACTGAGGCTTCTACTCTTCCATATCCTATAATAGGGCCATCAAAATCCTCTCTAGAAAAGTGTATGTTTGACTCTTTGGATGAAATTTTGTCCCTTTATACTTCTTTTACAAATTTATTGACACTCGACTAGCAGGAACTAATAGATGGGGATATCAAAGAAACCATGTCTCTAGCCCTTACTATAGGTGAGATTCCTAGTACCACCCTAGTCATTTTTTGATTGTGACCTCACCCACATTCCCCCTAAAATATAGATTGGGAGGAGGATGACTTGTTGGACATAATTTAATAGAAAAATACTGTAAGGAAGCTAAGGTAGGGAAACAACTTCATACACTAATCTTGAAACAAGAATAACACAAAAAAAATTTAGATCTTTAACAATTACAAAAACTTAGAAAAGAAAAACATAAATATCATGCATACCATGACATAGTGATTTACGTGGGGAAAAACCTTTCGAGAGAAAAACCCCACACTCCAAAAGTTCCCCAATATATTATTCAAAATTAAAAAATATTACAATATGCTTGCAAAGCAAGCTTCTCATAGGAGTATCACCACTCAGAGATCAAGAGAAAACACAACTACTATTAGACTCTCAGAATACATCACCATCTATCAAACAACTGAAATACAATTCCCTCATAAAATAGAGTTACCTTCTAGGGCAAGACAAGCCAACAAAATATCTATCGTTAGATATAAAAACTAATAATTAATGATCTATATTTACAATGTATCATTTATATAATGTATGTTAGTCATTTTAAAGTTTCCTAAAAATGTTAACAAAATTTTCTTTACATGCATCCCACTCCTCCCCTTCATACCATTGTATATTAGACCTATTGGTGTAACTAGGATATATATATATATATATATATATGTCCTATCAATAATAACCTTTATATAATTGCACGGTTGAGACACAATTTCCCACCAGATCTCCCACTTGTCGAACACCTTCCAAGATCAATGGGAGTAGACATTGTCTCTTAATTGCTAGGGGATGAAAGGCCCATAATCTTTGAACACCATCTAAACTTCTTTATTCTCATAGGCTTAGTTAAGGAATCAACAACATTCATCAAAGTTTCTACCTTAACCAACTTTACCCTACCATCTTTGGACAAAATGATATTGTACATCAATTTGATTGGTCTTGGCATGAAATGTTGTCTTCTTGGCTAGACATATCACACTCTGACTATCCCAATAAATTATCACTACACCTTTTTTTATTCCAATATTTGAACACAATATCTTATACCAAATGGCTTCTTCACAAGCATGAGTAGCTGCAATATACTCTACTTTAGTAGTGGACAAAGCAAACAAAACCTATCACTTACTCATTCAAATGATTAGACCACCAAATAAAGTAAATACATAATCATTGGTGGACCATCTACTATCAATATCACCTACCTAGTCAGAATCCACATAAGAATGAATATCAAGGGAAATATCATTTTCAGTCACATTAATATGATAACATAAGGAATAATCTGAGGTACCGTGCAAATATCTAAAGACCCTTTTAACTACATCCCAATGAACTCTACCAGGATTAGACATATATCTAGAAAGAACTTCCACTACTTGGGAAACGTCTGGTCTAGTACAAACCATAACATACAACAAACTTCCAACTACACTCTTGTAATGCACTATGCTCATGTCTTCCATCTCTAATGGAGATGTTGGACAATCCAAAATCGAATGGCCTACAATCCTACATGTTAAATGTCTATAAAATTGAATTGACATACTTACTTTGGCCAATCCATATTTTTTTACTCACTCTATCTCTTTTAATTTCCATCCCAAGAATGTGACTAGTTGCACCAAGATCTTTCATTTCAAATTTAGCCGCAAGTTGAGATTTTTTTTTTGAAATCATACCTTTCCTTTTTCCAATAAATAACATATCATCAACATATAATGCAATAAATAGGAAATGATCACCATTAATTTTATAATAAACACAATGATCTGATTTAGAATGCTCAAATCCCAAACTCAACACATATGTATCAAATTTCTTGTATCACATCCTAGGAATTTGTTTTAAGCCATACAAAGATTTCTTCAATTTGTAAAAAATCTTACTTTTACCTTTCACCACATAGGGTATGGGCGGGATCATCATGGATAAAATACGCCCATAAGTGGCAAAAAAATAGAAAAATCAGAGTTAGGAAACTTGACGTTAAAAAATGAATAAGTTAACTATATTATTTCAAAAATGTGTAAGAATATAATCTGTAGAAAATTGAATGTAGTTTCTAAACTACTAGGTTTGTTTTGAAAAAAAAAAGTCTATTTGGTGAAAATTTGAAATTTCAATGTAGTAGTACTTAAATTTCAGGGAAAAAATAACTAGGTGTCTGTTTGACCACCCTAACCACAATAAAATGAAAATATTTTTTATAATATTTTATATATATGTAGATGACTCATTTACTAATGTGATGCATATTTTTTTGTAATTTTTTTCCAAGTAAATAATTAATTATGATTTTTTTATTACAAATTTTAAAAAATATAAAAAATCGTATGTCTGACCACCTTAACTTGGTCAAAACTTCATGAAATTCATTTTTATTTTTTTAATCCTATAGTATGTGAAGCATAGAATGTGACACATGTTTTGGATTTAAAAATATGATATCGTTGAAAGCTATAGATGCTTTTCAATCAACCTATCAATCAGAACTTTAGTCATAATTCAAATAGAAAATGAATAATAATTACTTATTAAATTCAAAGTAAAGCATAATTTATATTGGCTGAAAGCTAAGAATCTCCTTTAAAAACCCTTTTCATTTTATCAATTTTGGTAAAAAAAGGTCATTAGCCACAAACCCATCATATTGCCACTTTTTGGCCCACCATGATTCTGCACATACCCCATAGTTCTCTAGTTATGTCATATAAAAATCCTCCTCTTGACATTAAAATCAGGATTTTTCACCAGACATTCACTTTCTTACACCTATAGCAGCTAAACCATTAAGGTTTTGAAGATGAATCAAACTAGTTATTTGTTAGATATTTTGTGTAGATTCTAATTATATTTTTAAAAAAAATTTAAAAAAAAATTGTGAATCATTGTATGTAATTTTTAATAACTTATTTTTTCTACTAATCAACATTTTTAAAAAGTGATGTTCACTTCGGCACACATAAATTTTTTTATAGATAGGATACAATTCTGATTTTTAAAATGAAATTTTTTCACACCAATATCTAGGGGATGGATATTTTTTCATAATTTTTTGTTACATATATTTTTTTTAATTAATTTTACAAGTCAGCGTAATTATAATTTGGACAGAGGTGTACTTCAACATGCATAACTTTTTTTGTATTCATTTGAATTAACTTATTCATTTTTTGTTGGAATAAGGACATCAATACCTAGGGCACATGTATTTTTAGAAATTTTTTTCTCTATTTTTCTATTTTTTGTATGTGTGAAATGAAGAACTTGATGTTCATTGAAAATCCTACATTCACAAGAAATAAGAAATAAATATAATAATCAAATTAAACATATTTAAAATTATACTTTTTAGGAAGCTTATAATAAGGGCTACAGGCTTACAAAGCATAAATTTTAAATGAATTCATTTGATCACTCAAAAGGTAAATCAAAGTGGTTTTTATCAACATTTTGATAGGTGTAGAGGAGACTCGATTATAGGTATGGTTTAAATCTAACAAGGTTCTATCCAAGGGGTTTGATCTAAGGGGTTTGATCAATCCCTCTTTAATTAAAATAATTTAAATGGAACCTTTAAAGTCATAAATCATTGTATTTTCTAAAAATATGTGATTTCAGGCAAAAATCAGGATGTCCCAAAAAGTGTAACCCATTATTGTGGCAGCACCTTCCAAGTCACCATGAAGGAAATAAGTTTTCACATCCATTTGCTCAACCTATAAATCATAAGAAACATAAATAAAAAGAAAAAATATAATGGATGTCCTTTTTACAATAAGAGAGAATATCCCACCATAATCAACACCCTCAACTTGAGAGTAACCTTTTGCAACCAACCTTTCTTTGTACTTCTCAATACCTCCATCTGGACCAATATTTTTCTTAAACATCCATTTTCAACCAACAAGCTTTCATCCTTTAAGTAATGGTACAAGATACCATGTATCATTCTTTTTCAAAGATGTCATTTCTTCATCTATAACAATCTTCTAGGATTTTGTATCATTCATACATAATTTCTCTTATATAGATTTAGTTTCATCCATGATGTTAGTATTCAAAGAAAAAATATATCTCCAATCATTAGGTGTATACCTTTCAGGGGATTGCCTATACCTTATAGGCCTATTAACATGATGAGTTGGAGGTTCTTCCTCTTCTTCTAAAGATCTAGAGATAGATGAGCTCTCCTCAGCTTCTTTTCTATCCTTTGGCCTCGATTCAACTTTCTCAGGTGTAGAAGGAAATTGAATCACATCTTCTTGTTTAATTTGTTCTAGCTGTAATGTAATAGAAGAAGGCTTAGTTTCTCTAAAAATAACACTTCTACTATATATTACCTTTTGTGTAACAGGATCCCAAAGCTTGTATCCTTTCACACCACAACTATATCTAATGAAGACACATTTTACAACCTTATTCTCCAACTTTTTTTGCTTCTCCTTTGGCACATATGCATATGCATCACAATCGAAAACTCCAAGATGTAATAATGAAGGCTTGTGACTCGACCATGCCTCTATAGGCATCTTATCAACAAGAGTTGATGTAGTATACCTATTAATTAGGTAACAAATAGTGGAAATAGCTATAGCCTAAAACCTTTGTTCTAGGCTAGCATCACTCAACATACTCCTAGCCTTCTCCATCAGTGTCCTATTCATTCTTTCTGTGACTCCATTCTATTTTGGAGAATACAAAGTTTTATTTTTTCTATGAATATCATAATATTTATAAAATCTATCAAAATCATTAGAGAAAAAATTACTGCCATTATCAGTTCTCAAACATTTTATTTTCTTTCTAGTTTGCAACTCAACCATTGCTTTAAATTCTTTAAATTTACTAAAAACTTTAGATTTACTCTTTAGAAAATATAGCCATATCCTTTTACTATAAACATCAATAAATGAGACATAATATGTGGATTTACTAGTTGAAGAAACATCTACAAGACCAAACACATCAAAATGAATAAGATCCAATACACCACAAGGTTTATGAAAACGTGAGTAAAAATTGACATGGTTTTGTTTTCCATAAATGCAATGCTCATAGAAATCAAATTCAAGATTACAATTAGACAAACCTTCAACAAGTTTTTTATTTTTCAAGGTTCTTGAACCCTTTTCTTCAATGTTCCCAAGTCTCTGGTGCCATAACATAGTTTTCTCAACAATTAACTTTGTCTCAGAACAAAGAGCACCCTTGGGTACCTAAAAGATATGACCATCTACTAAAGGAAAAACCCTCACTTCTTCCATAGACTTTCTTTTCACATAAGTACTATTGCATTCAACAGTGCATGCATCAAGTTTATATAATCTTTCAGATCTGAAACCTCTAGAAATCACCATAGCACCTCTAACCATCTTCCATCTTGCATCAGAAAATACTACCTACACACTCGCATCTATTAGTTTTCTCATAGATAAGAAATTTCATGCTAATCTAGGGATATGCAACAAAACATTAATCATTTTTATTCTACCATCAAGAAACCTAAATTTAACTTTGCCATGACCAACAATGTCTAAATGAGAATCATTACCCAATTACACCTTACCTCCATCAAATTCTTCATATTCAAAAAACCAATCTCTATTAAAAAGGTCATATGGAAAGATGTACCTGATTCAATTAACCATGCATCATTACCTACATAGGTTGCCAAAGCTGTAATGAATGTTTCACCATCTTCCTTCTCAAACTTAGAATTAGAATCAAATTTCTTCTTTTCTTCTTTGCATTCCTTAAGAACATGTCCAGGCTTACTACAGTTCTAGCAAATAACTTCCGAATTTTTAGGAAATTTAGATCACCCCCTAGACTTGGATTTGTCACACTTCTCATTTTTGTTTCCTTTTTCCTTGGGTCTTCCATGAACATTTAGGGCTTCCTTGGAAATGATGGATACCTTCCTCCTCATCTCTTCAAAAAGAAAAGAACCCACCACATCTTTAGTCTTAAAAATTATAGAAGCACTCCCAATAGCCTCAATAAGAGAATCCCACAAATTAGGCAAAGAAAATAGCAAGATCTAACATTTTTCCTCCTCATCCATTTTGACACCAATTGATGCCAACTGAGCCACCAACATATTGAATGCTTTCAAGTGATATGTGATTCATCCACCTCTTCCATTATCAAGGAATACAACTTCTTCCTCAAGAAAATATTGTTCACTAAAGATTTGGCCTGATACATCTAACCAAGCTTCTTCCATAGTTTTTGTGTAGAGGTATCCTCATGGAAATTAATTAAGATAGAGTCTTCCAAACATAATCTAATTAGACCCTTGGATTTAAAGTCCATAACATCATATTGAGCAGCCTGAGTAGGATCTGTAGGCCTTGAAACATTGTCATCAATATCATCCCACATATCTCAATCTATCAATAGAGCCTCCATCTTCAACTTCCACATTTCAAAATTATTTTCAAAAAATTTATCCACCTCTATTCTCCTTGATGAACTTTCCATCTAAAAATTCTTGCATCAAGATCACAAAGTATCTTCTACAAAATCTTCCACTCAAACCTAGATTAGTGAAAAAAACCCAACAATGCATAACTAAAACCAAAGGTGATCAAGCTCTGATACCACTTATAAGGAAGCTAAGGTAGTAGAAAAAATTCCTACACCAATCCTAAGACAATAATAATGCAAAACTTTTATAGGTCTTTAATAGTTGTATAGAAACTTAAACAAAAAAAAACATAAATATCACGCATACAATGACATAGTGATTTACGCAAGGAAAACCCTTTTGAGAGAAAAACCCCACTCTCAAAAAGCTACCCAATATATATTCATAAATAAAAAAGTTTACAATATACTTGGATATCAAGATTCTCACAGGAGTATCACCACTTAGAGATAAGGAGACAACATGACTACTATTAGACTCTTAGAATACATCATCATCTCTCCCACAATCATAATACAACATCCTCATAAAATATAGTTACCTTCTAGGGAAATACATGCCAACAAAATATCCACCACTAGATCTAAAACCTAATAATTAACAGTCTATATTTATAATTTATCATTTATATAATGTATGTTAGCCATTTTAGAAGCTTCTTGAAAAAGTTAACAAAAAATACTTTACATGAATCCCACTCCTCCCCTTGATTCCATTGTATATTACACCTATCGGTGTAACTAGGAAATATATATATATATATATATATATATATATATATATTCATATATATATCCTATCAACAACAACCTTTCTATAATTACAAGGTTGAGAGACAATTTCCAAACAAGTACCTTTCATTTCTTTACATTAGATTTTTCTTGCTTGTTTGTGTTCCTTGTACTTGTTTTCATATGTTGTAGTCTCTCTTAGCTATCCCAATATAACCTTGTAGGTACTTGGATATTGGGTATAAAATATGTCGTATGCTTCTTTTATTTGTATCATCATTCTTCTCTTCCTTATGATTTTCAACATTTTGGGGCAATGCAAAGTGTTGGGCGCATTTAGGACTTCTTCCATGTTAACCCATATTTTTATTTTTACTTTATCTTCATGTGCTCCTTATTTCATGATCTGAAATATTTGGGGACATGATGTTGATTCATATATAGTATTATATAGATGTTGTTGATATGAATAATACTAACCTCAAATATTCAAACCCTTCTCTCTCTATCATGTCTCTCTTATGATAGGATTCTAAATAAATTATGTTCTTTTGCATAACACAAGGGTGGAAACTATCACCTTCATATTACAAATCTCTTATCTTATGATTCTCTTTGAAATATGTTTGCATTCAACTATCTTATCCATCATCTAACATGGGTTTATCCCACTAGACTTTGTCTTTATGATTGTCTATGTCTCTTTTCTTTGGCTATCCTTCAATGCAGTTTGTAGTGGTCACATGATGATTACATTATCATATGGTCCCTAGAACAATGTAGCTTTCTACCCATACATATCAGTGTCATCTTGTATCTATGCAATATTTAATGTCTAAATATTTGCTTTTCTCCTAACATGTTTGTTTGCAACTAACATTTGTATGGTGATATAGCTTAATCATTCTATGCAGGATTGACTAAGGTCTCTTCCTTGGGGAAAAATATGTATGGAGAGAAGAATTTTCTTCCCCTTCACACAATAGGTAAACCACTCTCTCATTTTTACTTTAGTTCAAATTTCCTCTTGAAAACATATGCTCACTAAAGTGGGGGAAAATATAATATTGTAAATTGAATCTTATGCAATTTTTCACTACACACGCCTTCCTCTTTATATAAATAAGATAGTTTTTCTCTCCCTCAACTATAACCATTTCTAACCATCTAACATGTCACATTCCTTAACCATTAACTCCAATTTTCCCATAGACCAAAGCACATTGCGAAGATGTCCATGAGATGTGCTAGCATCAGAAAAAAATAATCCATGTTTGAGGTGGCTTTTGAGACATTACACCTATCCTGTTTTGCTAGTGTAATACCTTTTCCATCCTACAACCATGTGGATAATTGATCATTATGGATTTGAACTAAAAATTCCATCTCTTTTGTAAAGACTAGATTTTTAGTGACAGAAAATGTATCCCTTTACATTTTCTCACTTGTTTGGACCCTCCTAGTTAAATTGGACTTAATAATGCCTTAATTTATTGTTTTTAAATGTACCTATTTTTATTTACACACTTATTTGTGCCTCAATTGGCCCTTTAATTCATTTCCAACCCTATTAAACTACATTTTTGAAAGAGGAAACCTAACAATAATTAATGCCTAAACATAATGCTTTAGATTGAGCAATGTGTATCCTAGGTTTATGGACCTAGGACCCATTCACCCTCTAAACCTTAGGAGATAAATTTAAATTATGTTTTTGGAAGTATTTCAATGATTTCAAATCCATAATTCAATGTCGGCTTGTCATATTTGAATTTCAGGAAATTAAGGATACATACCTATAAATAGAAGGTTATTTTACTAAGTTTCACCTATATTTTAAAGAGAAATCAAGCACACTTTCAAGAGAAATTAAATACATTAAAGATAATATATATCAAAGTTTTATTGCAGCAATTAAGATCTAATTGTCTTGTCAAAGTCTTCTTGCATCATGCATGTTTTTGGAGCTCACATTGTGATGTAGGTTTAATGATCAAATCAAGCTTTCAAAGAACTATTTCAAGCAAGATTCAAAATTTGAGATCCACATCCATTGAATCCATTTCATCTAAGTTACCAAAATTCAATCAAGGAATTATCTAAGGGTTTGTCAAATGGTAACATAAATTTCTTCATTCTTCATTCCCTCTTTCATTCTTTTATTTATTTCAAGGTTTGATTACCAAAGTGGGCTTTGATCGATGCAAATCTGCATTCACCAAAAACAAATAATTTTTCCCCCTCATATTGTGTTTGCAAATTTAGGTGGAAGAAAGCTTGAAGACCCCTTGAAGAGAAAATTGGAAGAAGTTGATAAAATTATAAAAGTTGTTATAATTATTGTCATCTAATGAAAAATCACCTACAAATATTATTTTTGAAATTTCAACACTACCACCTGGACAAATTGGAAGATTTGGATCAGGATCAAAGGCTCTCAAAGGTTACAGAAAAATGATGATAGTGAACTCATTCACCCCTAGGTGAATGAATCCTTGTCAGCCTTCAAAAACTCACTTTTGGTGATTGGTAAATATAGTTTTTCCCTTTTGATATCTATAATTTAATTTTTAGTTTCACTTATTTCGACTTGAATATTGTTGTTTTAAGTTTAATTTGGCATAATTTGGTTTATTTTTTATTTTCGTCTTTCTCCCAAAAGTGCCTAGTGAACCTAATCCCCATCCTTAAGCCAAAAGGAAATAAAAAATATTCTCTCATTGAGCTGACTCACCTATGGGCTATAACTCAATTCTCTACATGGATCTCATTTCCTAATGAAATAGTGATAAATAGGTCCATCATACCCCTACTTTGATAAAAACCTAATTTTCACAATTTTAGGATTCAATTTTTGTTCATCCATCAATTCTTCATTCTTTCTCTCTAGCTCTTTTTGAAAAAACAACTCTTTCTTCTTCACCATTCTATACAACACTTCACAACTTTCTAAATCTTTCTATACACACATCTTGCAAAGAGCTCATCCATGAATTTAAGAGGAAAATCCATTGTTGAAGAAGAAGTTCAACTTGCAAGAAAACCACAGACATCTTGGAGGTTATTTTTGCTCCTTTTTTCTATCAATAAGCCTTTCTTTTGGTGCTTGAATGGGGTGATTCTTCAAGAATATTTCGTGAGAATTTGTAGTGTCCATCCATTTTAGGTTTTCTCGGCATCCAAGTAAGTTGATTGATATGTGGTCATTTCGTTCATTGTTAAAAGTGTTATGGTATTTTTCATGGTTTAATGATTTCGGGGTAAAAATAATATTTTAATGGTTTGCGTGATTCATTAATTTTATTAAGATTGAGCATGAAATAATTTAAATAAAAATTAGAATTAAAATAATGATTACTAAGCCAATGTTAGAAATTATTTTTGTGTATGGATTTTATTAAATAAATAAAGTAACATGTGATTGAACATCTCATATGGGAAGTAACATAAATTTAAATAAAGCTGTAAGAAAATTTTATAACTAAAAATGAAATAGAAAAAAGATAGAGATAAGATTTACAAACTAAAGTAAAAAAAAGGCAAGAAAAGATAATTGTTTTAATATAATTCTAAATAAATTTTGAAGATAAGTTTTAAAACTGATCTAGAAGGGGATAAATATGAATTTTAAAGCAAGTAAAGAGGAGTTATGATTAGGAATGGATTATAAAATCAAAAACAACTCAAAAGGACGAATGCATGTTCCTGCTTTATTAAAGGACTAAAATGATAATAGAAACTCGCTATCTTTGTTTGATTTTCTTTTGCGAATTCGAAAGATAAAGGGAATTCTTTGTATATACGGTGAAAGAGGAAAGGAAATGGTTTTTGGGGTTTTTGGTGTGCTTCTAGAAAAACCAATTGTTGGGAAGTGAAGATAGATTAAAAGAGAACTGCAGGAGGATTATCTAGATCCATGCCCAAAATTCTGTGGCCTTAATATACTGTCTTAGCGATTTCGGTGGGGGGGGACAGTGGGGAATGAAGGTGGCTCGAGGGAGGAGAATTTGTCAAAGGAGGGAATGGTGATTTCTTGGGGATGGAAGCATGAATTTTCCCCAAAAGTGATTGGAGTCTAGAGGAAGAATTGGTGGCAGCGAAATAGGGGTCTTCAATTGTCCTTCCCTGTCTATGGAACGTAGAAAATCTAGGTTTGAGGTGTTATTAATTTCAAATCTTTCTTTTCCTCACCTTCGTAAAAAAAAGAAAATGATTGCTTGTTAATTGTTGAATTTGGAATCTATAGTTGATGTATTACATCATTTCTCTGTGACAGCGATGTGCATTGTTTTTAGTCGTCTACTTGATTTTTTTTATTGTTCTCTTAAAATAATTTTGGAATTCTCTCCTACATCGTCCATTTTGTGACCATGATTTCTAGCCGGTTTGTTTCTATTCTATTAGTTTTGTTTTCTTTTTTGTTATTGATTATTTACACATGGAAGGAACTAAGCCCCTACATCGCTCATCTCTGCATCAGCGTTATGTATTTGTATTCTTGTGCATTTAGATGCCACCATAAGAAATAGATTTTCGATAGTAATAGAATACTGTGAGTTACTGGTTCGTGTGAAAGCTTCTTAATCCTATTTGGCCCACGTCCGCCAGTCCCCTCCTCTAGCCATGTCCT
Source organism: Sequoia sempervirens (assembly GCA_007258455.2). Lineage (NCBI taxonomy): Eukaryota > Viridiplantae > Streptophyta > Pinopsida > Cupressales > Cupressaceae > Sequoia > Sequoia sempervirens. The sequence continues at coordinate 63,711,991 of VDFB02252616.1, forward strand.
TTTTCCTTTGTTTCTATTGTATGCATCATATGGTGTTTGGGAGAAACAGTTCACACCTTGTTTAGGTTTCCACATTCCCACAAATGCTTGAAGGGCACTTGAAACTCTGTCCTCTTGTAAATCATTTTTTTTTTGATATATCATTATTGTACCAGTCTATTGTATGTATAGCATCACTTGTAATCTTTCTAAGATCGTTTCACTTCCCTTTTCTGCCATCTTGCCTTGTCTCTGGTTTATGTGCTAAAATCTTGTATTTCTTAAAGTCTGAATTGTTTATGATAGTTTGATGTAGTCTGTTTTGGAATGGATTATATTCTATTTTAATTCGATAAGCATTATTCTTCATTGGAATTCGCTATTTCTTATTCCTTTCGGGCGTTCGATTTACTTTCATGGCCATCGATTTCAAGTTCTTGTGCTGTGTTTTATCTTGCTCATACTATTGTGTTTTGATTGCTTGAACGTCAATTAATTATCGTGCGAGCCTTTATTTCAGATAATCGCACTTAGCTTTATCTTTTGACCATGGTCACTATTTTGAAATCATCGCATCTCCTTGAACTCTGCCAGTGATCTTATCTGTGTATCCCTTTAATCTGGTCATCGCTGCCGCAGGTCACGACTCTCTACTCTATAGAAGGTGCATTCTAAATTGGTGCCCATCAACTTGCAGTCCTCCCATTTATCTTGTGTTAAGGTTTTTTTTTTGTGGCCTTATTCGTGTGCTTAACTTCATGACCGATTGAATTAAATATAAGCCTTCTGGATTGGTTCAGGAACGCTCTTTTATCTCTGTTTCGTTGACCAAGAATGAATTATTTGCCTATGGACTGGAAATTGGTCAAACTTTTTGAGGTATTTGATAGAATATTCTCACGTTTGATCCATCCATGTTACTATGGTCTCGAAGCTATTGCACTTGTGCCATGTGAAATGGTGTCTCTTGGAAGCTTCTGTCAGTGGGTCTTGAGTTCCTTGAACATGTTCTCTCCTAAATTGGTATAGGCAATGGTGACTCTCTAAGTGGAGTCGTAGGGCTATGACCCCTCATGTCCTTTTTGTGCACCCCTACCACTATTATTGCATAAGAAAAATTTGAGATAAGCTGACATACAAATAGTTGCACCATAAGCCTCCTTTAAAATGATAAACAAAAAAAAAAAAGTTATGCAAGATTATAAAATGAATGAGATTTCATAGAGAGAGTTAGAAAAGTTTTTTTTTCTTAGATCTTACTCTTTGCGGTTTTTGATTTCTTGTATGGTTGTTTCAACGCTTTCTATTTGATAATAGCTAATTTTTACATTGCACTATATTCTTCAATAATGTTAGGCATATAAATAGTTACTACAGAGTCTAATAACTTCTTCCGTGAGGAGTTAGGTAGCTATGTGGGTGCTCCTTTACATTAATACATGAACGCAGGTTTTTACATGTGAATATACTTATTCCTATATAAACATTTAGGTGTATTAAAATAAATATATATATATGTATGTATGAAGGACTTGGTAATAATTACATTATTATTTAATTTCCATCTCTTAAGATTATAGTTGCGGAGTTATTCATAGAAAACATTAAATTTCAAAGAAAATTAAATTAGGAAGGTTGTTTTTAAATAAATAATGATTATGATTAAAAGTTAAATCATTGTGCTAAGATGCGTGTGCATATTAAGATATTTGTATATGTTGAGATTATGTAATAATGGAATTAGTTTGTGATGTTGGATATTGTGGTGTGATTGATTTGGAAATAAGCAATGTTAATTAAATTAAGATGGGTGATTTTTTGGGTAAATCAATTATTTATTCTCTTTATCCAATTGTGTTTGTCGAATTATTGTTGAGCCTATTGTGATTTTCTCTTTATTGGAATTATGCCTTGTGGGAAAACCCTAGAGTCAATGTATCATGTTATAGGAACTTATGTTGTTGTCCAGGACTTCCAGAGGTGGGAATATTGCTATTATATTGGTTTTGGCCCGCTTGATTCTATGGTTGTAAATTGTGTTGCATGTGGAATTATATTGGTTGTAGATGTGTTTCATATGTTATGGTGAGATGGTTATGCCTCGCTGATGAACTATTTGATTGGTTCAGTATTTCTTGTGGTACAAGCTTGTTGAGTTAGAGATTCTTGTGCTTGAGTGTCTAGAGAGAGTGGCTCTAGTGGGGGCTGGCGCACAAAGGGGCTGTCAGGGTAACCCACATAGAGTTGTATTAATCAGTGATAACCTAAGTAATAAATCACGGGTGGGGATTAAACATTAATAAGATAATTGTGATGCCTCATCCACCTGTTAGTGCTATCACAGACTAAAGGGGACCGAGAAGGACGTGGTTGGCAAGGTCATTGCCTTGTCTTCATGAAAGGTTAACGACTTCGCATGAGTGACCCTATGGAGCGGCGCCTTGAGATAGGCTATCAGGAGAACCATAGATGGAGGCGACACCTTAACTTGGTTTTCTGGAGAATCCATGTAGAGATGGAGGCAGCACCTTTTGATAGGTTGTCTGGATAATCCATGTGAAACCATGCAATGACACTCTCGTCTAACATTCTATTTGTGTTGATTTTCTGAAGTCCTCTAGAAGTGATTTATTGATTTCTCTTTGGTTATTTTTGGAATTAGTCTGTGATATTATGTCTTGAGTTTCATTGATGTTGTGATTGTGACTTGTTGTTATGTTCTGAAGTGGTTTGTTGTTGTGCCTTTTGGATTTGTCATTGTTGAGTTTCTAAGTGGTCTTTGATGTTAAGTTGTCTGTCTGGAGTTAGTATTGTGTTATTGTTAGACATGCTTGGTCGGGGATCCTTCCTTGTCTACTCCCAGCATGGGGGTGGTTGGGTGGAACGTGGTTTGCACCCCGTTGGGTTCCCTTTCTGTTGCAGATGAATCTTTTATTGCAGGGTTTTGGAGGATGTTGATGATCCAATAATTCTTTGTACCAGATGTATGTTATACTTCAGATGTAATGTATTCATTGATGTATTGTCTCCCACGTGTGTTGGGATGACCTTGTTGTAAATTGTATATGTGGTTATTGAGATGTATGTTCAGACAGTTGTATTTTACTATCATTTGGATGTAATGTTTATTCAGGCCATGTATTTGTTCAGGAACGATCATTTGTTATAGTTGTGTTATTTCTGTGGTAATATAAATGCTTCATATCTTTATAGTATCTTTGTTGTCATATGTACATATGTTATGAATATGGTTATTGTTTAATAGATATTTTAAATGATGAAATGGGAATGAATAGATTTACGTAATTGTTTAATTATGGTTAATCTGTTATCGTTGTTTTGGGTTAGAATAGTAATGTCACCCCGTGTACCCCAATGGAATTAGTCATGCAACTTAGTACATTGTTATGTTAGAATACTTAAGTATGTTTATTATATTCTTTAAAAAAAAAAAATTGTTCCATTGTTATTGTTCCTTTGGGGTTTGCACGGCGGGGCGTTACAGCTTGGTATCAGAGCATAGGTTCACACACTGGGCACTATGTGTGCTCACTATGTAACCTTGCGTTTATACTCTTGAGTCTATTGTTTACCTTTCTATTGTCTTTATGGTGTAATCTGAGTTTCTTCTATTAGTTGGTGTCGAGTTGATGGTGCAGGAAATTGATGGGAAAGGATAGGACCCTCGGTGTAGTGCGCAATGCACTGATATCCCTTCCTATTAAAGATGCACTATGGGCCCTTGTGTCATTATTTGAAGTGACTTCAAGTGATGTGAGTTATGTGTGTGTATATTTGTCAAGCATGCGTGGAATCTTCCTTTTGGTCATCTTTGAGAGATGAATTTTTTATTTTTTTCCTTGATTTGGTGATGGTGTGAAATTTTTCCTTTTGTTGAAATTTTTGCGTGATTTGGTGTTGAATAATGATTGAGGTGGACTACTATGTGTGAAAACGATGAGTTCTAGTGAAAAAGTGCATGTGAGCAGAAAATTATGCTTTAATTTTATGAAAGTATAACATTTTAAGGTAAAGAATTTGCTTGAAATTTTGATACTAATGTGTTTTGTTTCATGGTAGTTAACGATCTCAAGGTAATAGGCTCAGAAACTTAGCAACAAGGTAATGAAATAGGTATTTATAGAGATAGATATTTCTAATGTCATGTAGAAGTCGGTTTCTAATATAGTATATGAAAGAGATTTATAGCTAGATCATTATATGTTTCTTTTATAAAAAAAAAACTAATAAGCACTAAACTGCTTACGAGTTATGAGAGAGATTTTGAAAATTGTGTGTGTCTGGTGGGAGGGATAGTGTAGTATCACTCACTTGTGAGTGCCCTACTACACTATGAATTCCTCTCACGGTGTGTTTGTGATATATATTGTGAGCAACGTTTGTTGTATACAGGATTGCAGGAACAAAGTCTCAATTCCACCTGCTTCGGCAGGACAGGGCGAGCATTAAAATAACCCAACGGGTAAGATGTTGAAAAAGGGAGTTGATAAGGAAGTGTCCCCGTCCAAAATTCGTCATCTTGTTCTTGTGGTTTGTTGTAATTCTTCCTTCGTTTTTGGTAAAATTTATTTTCTTGGAATGTATTTGATTCTCTTGCTCAGCTAATGTTGTATGAATGTTGATATTGTAATTAATTGTGTTATTGTGTTTATGCTTGAGCTCGACTTCCTGGAGTAAGTCGAAACCTAGGGGGGAGGATGTAGTGTCCATCCATTTTAGGTTTTCTCGGCATCCAAGTAAGTTGATTGATATGTGGTCATTTCGTTCATTGTTAAAAGTGTTATGGTATTTTTCATGGTTTAATGATTTCGGGGTAAAAATAATATTTTAATGGTTTGCGTGATTCATTAATTTTATTAAGATTGAGCATGAAATAATTTAAATAAAAATTAGAATTAAAATAATGATTATTAAGCCAATGTTAGAAATTATTTTTGCGTATGGATTTTATTAATAAATAAAGTAACATGTGATTGAACATCTCATATGGGAAGTAACGTAAATTTAAATAAAGTTGTAAGAAAAGTTTATAACTAAAAATGAAATAGAAAAAATATAGAGATAAGATTTACAAACTGAAGTAAAAAAAAAGGCAAGAAAAGATAATTGTTTTAATATAATTCTAAATAAATTTTGAAGATAAGTTTTAAAACTGATCTAGAAGGGGATAAATATGAATTCTAAAGCAAGTAAAGAGGAGTTATGATTAGGAATGGATTATAAAATCAAAAACAACTCAAAAGGACGAATGCATGTTCCTGCTTTATTAAAGGACTAAAATGATAATACAAACTCGCTATCTTTGTTTGATTTTCTTTTGGGAATTCGAAAGCTAAAGGGAATTCTTTGTATATACGGTGAAAGAGGAAAGGAAATGGTTTTTGGGGTTTTTGGTGTGCTTCTGGAAAAACCAATTGTTGGGAAGTGAAGATAGATTAAAAGATAACTGCAGGAGGATTATCTAGATCCATGCCCAAAATTTTGCGGCCTTAATATACTGTCTTAGCGATTTCGGTGGGGGGGACCAGTGGGGAATGAAGGTGGCTCGAGGGAGGAGAATTTGTCAAAGGAGGGAATGGTGATTTCTTGGGGAAGGAAGCATGAATTTTCCCCAAAAGTGATTGGAGTCTAGAGGAAGAATTGGTGGCAGCGAAATAGGGCTCTTCAATTGTCCTTCCCTGTCTATGGAATGTAGAAAATCCAGGTTTGAGGTGTTATTAATTTCAAATCTTTCTTTTCCTCACCTTCGTAAACAAAAGAAAACGATTGCTTGTTAATTGTTGAATTTGGAATCTATAGTTGATGTATTACATCATTTCTCTGTGACAGCGATGTGCATTGTTTTTAGTCGTCTACTTGATTTTTTTTATTGTTCTCTTAAAATAATTTTGGAATTCTCTCGTACATCGTCCATTTTGTGACCATGATTTCTAGCTGGTTTGTTTCTATTCTATTAGTTTTGTTTTCTTTTTTGTTATTGATTATTTACACATGCAAGGAACTAAGCCCCTACATCGCTCGTCTCTGCATTGGCGTTATGTATTTTTATTCTTGTGAATTTAGATGCCACCATAAGAAATAGATTTTTGATAGTAATAGAATACTGTGAGTTACTGGTTTGTGTGAAAGCTTCTTAATCCTATTTGGCCCACGTCTGCCAGTCCCCTCCTCTAGCCGTGTCCTTTTTCCTTTGTTTCAGTTGTATGCATCATATGGTGTTTGGGAGAAATAGTTCGCGCCTTGTTTAGGTTTCCACATTCCCACGAATGCTTAACAGGGCACTTAAAACTCTGTCCTTTTGTAAATTGTTTACTTTTGGTATATCATTATAGTACCAGTCTATTGTACGTATAACATCACTTGTAATCTTTCTAAGATCATTTCACTTCCTTTTCTACCATCTCGCCTTGTCTCTAGTTTATGTGCTAAAATCTTGTATTTCTTAAAGTCTGAATTGTTTATGATAGTTTGATGTAGTCTATTTTGGAATGGATTATATTCTATTTTAATTCGATAAGCATTATTCTTGATTGGAATTCACTATTTCTTATTCCTTTGGGGCATTTGATTTACTTTCATGGCCATCGATTTCAAGTTCTTGTGCTGTGTTTTATCTTGCTCGTACTATTGTGTTCAGATTGCTTGAACGTCAATTAATTATCGTGCGAGCCTTTATTTCAGATAATCGCACTTAGCTTTATCTTTTGACCATGGTCACTATTTTGAAATCATCGTATCTCCTTGAACTCTGCCAGTGATCTTATCTGTGTATCCCTTTAATCTGCTCATCGTTGTCGCAGGTCACGACTCTCTACTCTATAGAAGGTGCATTCTAAATTGGTGCCCATCAACTCGCTGTCCTCCCATGTATCTTGTGTTAAGGTGTTTTTTTTGTGGCTTTATTCACGTGCTTAACCTCATGACCAATTGAATTAAATAGAAGCCTTCCGGATTGGTTCAGGAACGCTCTTTTATCTCTGTTTCATTGACCAAGAATGAATTCTTTGCCTATGGACTGGAAATTGGTCAAACTTTTTGAGGTATTTGATAGAATATTCTCATGTTTGATCCATCCATTTTACTATGGTCTCGAAGCTATTGTACTTGTGCCGTGTGAAATGGTGTCTCTTGGAAGCTTCTGTCATCGGGTCTTGAGTTCCTTGACCATGTTCTCTCCTAAATTGGTATAGGCAACGGTGACTCTCTAAGTGGAGTCGTAGGGCTATGACCCCTCATGTCCTTTTTGTGCACCCCTACCACTATTATTGCATAAGACAAATTTGAGATAAGCTGACATACCAATAGTTACACTATAAGCCTCCTTTAAAATAATAAACAAAAAAAAAAAGTTATGCAAGATTATAAAATGAATGAGATTTCATAGAGAGAGTTAGAAAAGGTTTTTTTTCTTAGATCTTACTCTTTGCGGTTTTTGATTTCTTGTATGTTTTTTTCAGCGCTTTCTATTTGAAAATGGCTAATTTTTATATTGCACTATATTCTTCAATAATGTTAGGCATATAAAGAGTTACTAGAGAGTCTAATAACTTCTTCCATGAGGAGTTAGGTAGCTTTGTGGGTGCTCCTTTACATTAATACATGAACGCTGGTTTTTACATGCGAATATACTTATTCCTATATAAACATTTAGGTGTATTAAAATAAATATATATATATGTATGTATGAAGGATTTGATAATAATTACATTATTATTTAATTTCCATCTCTTAAGATTATAGCTGCGGAGGTATTCATAGAAAACATTAAATTTCAAAGAAAATTAAATTAGGAAGGTTGTTTTTAAATAAATAACGATTATGATTAAAAGTTAAATCATTGTGCTAAGATGCGTGTGCATATTAAGATATTTGTATATGTTGAGATTATGTAGTAATGGAATTAGTTTGTGATGTTGGATATTGTGGTGTGATTGATTTGGAAATAAGCAATGTTAATTAAATTAAGATGGGTGATTTTTTAGGTAAATCAATTATTTATTCTCTTTATCCAATTGTGTTTGTTGAATTATTGTTGAGCCTGTTGTGATTTTCTCTTTATTGGAATTATGCCTTGTGGGAAAACCCTAGAGTCAATGTATCATGTTATAGGAACTTATGTTTTTGTCCAGGACTTCCAGAGGTGGGAATATTGCTATTATATTGGTTTTGGCCCGCTTGAGTCTATGGTTGTAAATTGTGTTGCATGAGGAATTATATTGGTTGTAGATGTGTTTGATATGTTATGGCGAGATGGTTATGCCTCACAGATGAACTATTTGATTGGTTCAGTATTTCTTGTGGTACAATCTTGTTGAGTTAGAGATCCTTGTGCTTGAGTGTCTAGAGAGAGTGGCTCTAGTGGGGGCTGGCACACAAAGGGGCTGTCAGGGTAACCCACGTAGAGTTGTATTAATCAGTTATAACCTAAGTAATAAATCACGGGTGGGGATTAAACATTAGTAAGATAATTGTGACGCCTCATCCGCCTGTTAGTGCTATCATAGAGTAAAGGGGACCGAGAAGGCCGTGGTTGGCAAGGTCATTGCCTTGTCTTCATGAAAGGTTAACGACTCCGCATGAGTGACCCTATGGAGCGACACCTTGAGATAGGCTATCAGGAGAACCATAGATGGAGGCGGCACCTTAACTTGGTTGTCTAGAGAATCCATGTAGAGATGGAGGCGGCACCTTGTGATAGGTTGTCTGGATAATCCATGTGAAACCATGCGATGACACTCTCGTCTAACATTCTATTTGTGTTGATTTTCTGAAGTCCTCTGGAAGTGATTTATTGATTTCTCTTTGGTTATTGTTGGAATTAGTCTGTTATATTATGTCTTGAGTTTCATTGATGTTGTGATTGTGACTTGTTGTTATGTTCTGAAGTGGTTTGTTGTTGTGCCTTTTGGATTTGTCGTTGTTGAGTTTCTAAGTCGTCTTTGATGTTAAGTTGTCTGTCTGGAGTTAGTATTGTGTTATCGTTAGACATGCTTGGTCGGGGATCCTTCCTTGTCTACTCCCAGCATGGGGGTGGTTGGGTGGAACGTGGTTCGCACCCCGTTGGGTTCCCTTTCTATTGCAGATGAATCTTTTATTGCAGGGTTTTGGAGGATGTTGATGATCCAATAATTCTTTGTACCAGATGTGTGTTATACTTCAGATGTAATGTATTCATTGATGTATTGTCTCCCACGTGTGTTGGGATGACCTTGTTGTAAATTGTATATGTGGTTATTGAGATGTATGTTCAGACAGTTGACTTTTACTATAATTTGGATGTAATGTTTATTCAGGCCATGTATTTGTTCAGGAACGATCATTTGTTATAGTTGTGTTATTTCTGTGGTAATATAAATCCTTCATATCTTTATAGTATCTTTGTTGTCATATGTACATATGTTATGAATATGGTTATTGTTTAATAGATATTTTAAATGATGAAATGGGAATGAATAGATTTACGTAATTGTTTAATTATGGTTAATCTGTTATTGTTGTTGTGGGTTAGAATAGTAATGTCACCCCGTGTACCCCAATGGAATTAGTCATGCAACTTAGTACATTGTTATGTTAGAATACTTAAGTATGTTTATTATATTCTTTTAAAAAACAAAATTGTTCCATTGTTATTGTTCCTTTGGGGTTTGCACGGCGGGGCGTTACAGAATTTTATCTATGTGTTTGATAAGCATATGTTTTTCTTGATTATTTACGCCTATTATTATTATCTCATCTAAGGCTATCTATGGAAGTGGAAATACCAATATGGGGGTTTAACTAAGGAAAAATCCTAAAAGACAACTCAAATATTTCTCCTTGGTCTTATGTGTGTAGGTGTAGGTGGAAGAAATTTTTGAATCAAGATTAAATATCATTGAACACTTCTAAGGACATCTATAACTGGTGTAGGAGCACCAAACAACATATGAAGTTCACTTTAAGAGGTTAAAAGGTCAAGTCTAGGTTTTTAAGTTATTTTTCTTTGTATAAGGTCTATTTTCATTAAATAAGGTATATTAGACCATTCTCAATGTAATTGAAGTTATTTTGTGTCATTTAGGGTCAAAATGTGAAAGTTGCACAATTATGCAAAAATTATCAAGCAAAACAATGTAGCTAAAGGATAAATATGGAAGTTCAAGGGTCTTGTAGGTGAAAGGATAGTTAGAGTAATTTAATTTGAGTTATTTATGGTTGGTGATGTATAAATAAGCCTCCCCGACTTCGAGACAGGTGTGGTGGAAGGTGAATTTTAAATTTGAAAAGAAGAAATCCTTATTTTCTATATTTTCCATGCTTTAGTTCCTATTCTGATGCTTTGTATGGATGATATGTTCTTGACCAATCCTTGATATTGTTTAGAAGTGTTAGTTTCTTGAGTCTACTTTATTTTGCAACAAGCTTCATTCATTTTCATTGATTATTGTAAGAGGTATTGCAATTTTTTGTGGAAGATGCCTAAAACCCTACATTAGGGTAACAATGGGTCAATATAATTGAATTTCTATGAATTTAGTCAATAGAAATTGTTGATAATCTATGAAATAGTCCTGCAATTTGTATACTTTTATGTCCTAAGATTATAGGTGAAGATGGTTTGGTTTGCTAAAGATGAATTCATGCCCTAGGGTCTGAACTTCATGAGTTTTTAGACTGTCATTGATAGAAATAGTAAGGTTGTTCAAAGGTTTTATTTGATTAGTTGGGTACATTCCTAGGTGATAATGTTGAAAAAAAAATTATAAGGTTTTGAATTACATTGTTCTTGATAGGCTTTATCAAATACCATGAAGATTTGAATCTTTTCCTTCACTGCCCTGTTTTGGCAGAATTGCCAATCACAACCAAGAGTGTGTTCTATATGGTTTTAAAGTCTCTTATTGAAATAGTTGGAGAACCATTTTTAAAGGAATTTTGATAAATGTCTCGATTGGTATTGAAGCCATGATGGTGGCCTAAGATTCCATGTAGATGTTGTAGGTCAAGTTAATGAAAATGAAGTCTTAAGAGGCCTAATTAGATCTAAACACAGTTTGAAACAACAAGTTTGAGAGCATAGGTTACAAAAGACCTAATTCCCATTGATGATATTTTTTAGACAAATAAAAATAGTTCCTTAATCTATAATCATTTTTGAATATCAGTGCACATTCTATGAATAAAGCTTTGATAGTCCCATGAGAAGACCTACAAGCACTTGGCCAATTTATGAAGGAGTTGTTATCAATTGTTGTTCCTTGTGATTTGTGAGTGGAAAAGTTGTGATTATAGGTGGATTTTAATCTTGTTATATTCCTAAACAAGTTAATGTGGAGATTTGAAACCTAAAGTACAAGTTGGTGTCTTTGGAGGCCTATTCCTCTTATGGGGTTTTTGTGAGTCAATTCAAGACCCAAGTTTGGAATTTTTGAACAACCCTATTGTTTTCCTCTTGTCTTACATCAATAACCTATCCATTTCATTCTCATATTTTTTCATTTAGCACCTTTATTTTGGTACCTTTAATTATTTATGATCATATTCTGCACTCCCTTTCACATCTAGGAACATATGCATGACATCTTGTGTTTTATGGTGACAACTCTATTTTCAGTTCTCAAGAGACACTAGTGCAACACATTTTCATTGAAAACCATCCTATCATCTTGGGAAAAGGGCTTACCAAACTATCCAAAATACCTTTGTACCCTACACTTTCAGTTTCTAATGTTTGAAAGGTCCAAATAATTTATGTACTTTGTTAAAATTCACATTCATCCATTTCTATTCCACTTAAGCTATGTCATATGAGGTAGTGGAGAGGTAGTTTTCTCCTTGGGATCTCATCATCTCAAGGGTAGAAAATTCCCTTCTCTACACTATCCTATAAGATCTTATCAAATGGGATTTAAAATTTGAGACTTACATGCCAAAAACAATTCTAGAACAAAAATGTTCATTTTAACAAACATTTTTATAAAAATGTAAACTAGACCAATGGATTTCCATAAATAATATGCACTTAGGGAAGGAATAAGTTATGATGATACATTAGGATCTAAGGAACTCAAAACTTACAGTGAAGAATCTAAAAATAATATGGGAGAAGAGGAAGATTAATCAAAAGTGCAAGATGAATCTTGAAAGTCACTCTTACTATGCTCTCTATTACTTTGAGATTCAAAGGAGCTTTCATATCTATGGTGTCTTCTAAGGTCAAATAATGATTGTAATCAAAGATGTTAGTGTCACTTATAAATTTATTGATGAGGGCTCGGTGGCCATGTGAGGCTTCAAGGAAATAAAATTTGAAGGACTAAACATTATGGTGGCTAATGGATGGCTTCAAGAAAATTCACCACCAACAATTCACTTTCAAAAAATTCACCACCAACAATTCACTATCATGATAAATTCATCTCATGGAAAGTTCACCACTAGCAATTCAGTGTCGTGGATAATTCATCACATTAACATTTTTTAATATATATTTCCAAGGCCTTGAGATTTATTTTGCAAAAGACTAATTTCCATTGCATTAATAATAGAGATGACTAATATATTTTTTTGATATTGTTGTATAATTGGTTTACTAGAATAAAATAAAATATATTCAGTTTACTAAAATAAGATATTGTTGTATAATTTCTTTACTAGAATAAAATAAAATATATTGATTTTTTTTATTAGCATAAATCAAATTTTCTAACTGTAAATGTGATGTATTATCCATGGTGATGAACTATTGGTGGTGAATTTTCCATGAGATGAATTTTTCATGGTGATGAATTGTTGGATGCTAAATTGTTGGTGGTGAATTTTCCTAGAGCCCTAATGAATGCACCATCCAATGTAATAGTAAGATCTTCTAACTAAATAATAACTTATGAGGATATAATATGAAGTATTAATTTCATGTTGTTAGCATAACAGACACATATAAGATCCTAGGTATCTAGTGGTTGCACTCATTAGGAGAGATAATAAAAAAATTCTAGAGCATAAAATTAAAGTTTCAATTAGAGGGAAAAATAAATAAAGCATGGAGTCTCATGTCAAATAAGAGAATGGAGAATAATTTTTGTCATGGAAAGCCATATGGGTAGCTCAATTTTTGGTGACTGTAGGAAAACCCACAAAAGGAAATAAAGTATATCATGTGGACGTATAGAGTATCTTGGACAAAAAAAGTAAATTATTTATTAACATTCCTCCTAGAAGACCACTAGACAGAGGGTTTGAGTACATTATTGAGTTAGAGGAGAATACTAAGCACATTTTCACTACTCCCTAGTACCACACTAGGATACATAAGGAGGAAATAAATAAATCCATTAATAAACTATTTGAAATGGGATATATCAAACCTAGTTCAATTCTCTTTACTTCTTGTGTGATTTTGTTGGAGAATAAATATGAAAAAAATACATATGTGCATTGAAAAAATAATATTAAACATGAAGACTATCAAGAAATAACACCCCATTCAAAAGATTAATTAATTTATAGATGAGATTCATGAAGTAGTTTATTTATCAGAAAATAGATCTCAAATCATGCTACCATCATATCAACTTATGATAGGAGGGTATTCACAAGACAAATTTTTAATGTCATTAAAATAACTTAGTTTCTAGTTGTAGAACCCTAATCCTAGACCTACATAAACACAAGAAAAAAACACTATATTAGATTAAATGCAAGTTAGTATCAAGATTCCCCCTAAAATTCATTTGCAATGCTCAAATAGGAAAGAAAATGAAGAAATGAACCAAGAAAGCAATGAAATCCTATTTTAAGATGAAAACTCTCAATCCCATGGGAGAATTGGTGCCAATTTTATGTGAAAATTAGCCCTTTACCAACTCCTATGATGCAATGTTGATGAGTGATCCACTTTGTTGAAGATTCAATTGAGCTCCATGATGAAAAATCTTCATAACCTAGCTAAGATCTTGATAAAAATGGATGAAAATAGAGATGCTTGAGGATGAAATTGAGTATAGTAGAATTGCTCAAATTGTGGATGATCAAAATGAGGAGAGACTTTCCTCTTATTTATAGAAAGACAAGATGGAGGAATGAGAAAAATTGATCAATGTGGGATCATTCAACATCCAATGGGCAAGTGACACTTTTCAAGATGTGAATGGAAGAAGCTTGAGCACATTTTGATGAATGTGAACAATAAATGGAATTAGCTGGATTTTGAAAATAGTGAAATGACATGCAAGAAGGAAAAAGAATGAATTAAATTCCACTTGGATAAATGCACAAGGACATGTAAGAAGGAATGAATGTCTTGTTGGAAGGACAAATCCACTTGGAGGGATTTCAAATTTGGAAGAATATTCTCTTTTTATGCCATGTTGAGAGGAAATAGAGATTTAATAAATGAATTAAATATATTTCCATGTGGAAGTGGAAAAAGCTAGAGGATGGGACATGGATAAGATTATATTTAATTAGGATTTGATTAAATAAGAAGAGGTTAGGTGATTTGACAATTTTGACTTAGATTTTAGGATTTAAATAAATAAAAGTTGAGAGGAAAATCATTTAGACTTAGTTAAATAAATATTTTGATTTATTTAACTGAAGGGGATGATTGCTAGATTAAATTAGATAAAGTTTTAATTTATTTAATTTATTAAGATGACTTTAGAGATTTAATCAAATAAAATGAATTATTTAATTAAATAGAGACCTAGGCTTAATTAGATCAGATTGATTGATTGAATTAAAATGAGAGAATGACTTAATCAAATAAATGATTATTTATTTAAGGGACAAAGATTGATGATAAGATGAGAAGGTGATTTAGGATGAAATGGTGTTAGTAAATTGAGATCTAGTGTATCAATATATTTTCCATTTCTACACTAGTCATGCCATCTAGTTTGATAAAAACTCCAACAACTTTTCAATCATGCATAAATAATATTTCCACAAGAAACTAATAATGTTTATTCTTCTCTTCTTTGATGAAATTTTGATCTACAATTATAAATGGGAGGACCACCTTCGAAATAGCGATGAAGTGTTAGAATATTTGAAGAAAAGATGTTACAAAGGAGTTAAAGTATGAGTTCATAATGATAGATATATTGTATCTAGGTCACATAATTAGTGCAAGGGAGTGTAGGTGGGAATGAATAATATTAAATAAATTTAGTTCTATACTCCCTTGAAGAATTTAATAGAACTAAAGGATCCTCTAGCCATTCGAACTACTATAGGAATTTTTTAAGGGTTTCTCACAACTAATCATTCTAAAGTGACTAAATTAACAAAGAAGGGAGCTTTCACATGGATTACGAAGGTGCAATGATCATTTGATAGACTAAAAGAGGTAATGAGTTTGTGTATTTTGTTTTCAATTGTGTATTTCACTCTTCCTTTCACATTGGAATTAAATTCATTAATAGAAGAAATTGGGGTCATGCTCATGAGAAATAAGAATTAATTAATTTTGAGAGTCAAATTTCATAGAGGTAGAAAAATAGTTCTTCATCTATGATAAAGAAGTAGTATCCATTATACAGTCATTAGTCAAATTTATGTAATAATTGGTCAGTGGCCATTTTTTGGTAAAAAATAATCACAATAGTTTGACATATTTTCTCAATTAAAAAGGTATAAATGAAAAATAGTAGAAGTGGGAAAGAAAATTCCAAGTGTAATATTTTGATGCTAACCATGTTAAAAGAAAATATAATGTTATTGATAAACTATGTAGAATATTGGATATGTGTCCCATGTCTCAAATATATATGAATTATAAGAATGAAACCATAATATAATATCCCAATAATATGCTTATACTTGATGTTTTTGAAGGGGAACTATTAGATGAAAAGTACACCATCTATAATGATTTCAGTCTCTAGAAGGTTAGTGTTCAATTGGTGCTAGAATTAGTGATGAAGTAAAATATTTTGTTAGAAATTCATGACACTACCATGGCAAGTCACATTAAGTATTTCAAGACACAAAAAAAATAGGCAAAGGTTTACTTGGGAGGGCCTCAAGGATGACATCCTCATCCATATCAAAGAATGAATTATTTGTTAAAGTGAAATAAAAAAATAGGGTTCTAATGTGGGATTGATGAATCAATTAAAGACCTAACTTCCACTATTTCATTAGGAAATGACATCCACACAATGA
Organism: Sequoia sempervirens; assembly: GCA_007258455.2. Taxonomy (NCBI): domain Eukaryota; kingdom Viridiplantae; phylum Streptophyta; class Pinopsida; order Cupressales; family Cupressaceae; genus Sequoia; species Sequoia sempervirens. The sequence goes on from VDFB02252616.1 coordinate 63,728,140, forward strand.
AAGGACTTTCAACCTTTAGGTGAATTGGTCAAAGTGTGAATATACTGAGTTCCTTTTTTGCAAGGACGAGGGTCCTAATTAAACAACACTTTGGAGATAAAGACTAACAATAGCAAACTAACTCCAAAATGCAATCTACAACTTGGATCTTGAAGATTAAGCTCAATATTGATGGAACCAAAAATATAATTGTAGATTAGAGGGAGGTAATATGATGTGTACCAGTCACTAAAAGTGCTTTTATGAAGTTGACATGGGACTCATTTTCCCAGGGGCGAATGGGTCTTGTTTTAGGGCTTGTCAACAACTTTTGGGAGCCTCTGCAATAGATCTGAATCTTTCAATTTGCCTAGGTTTTAGGTTTGAAAAGCTCAAAACAAATTATGTAATTGAGTTTCAGTGGGATGAAAACTTTTAAGATACTTTTGCAACTTTGAAAAGTTCTCCAAATTTTATCTTCAAGAGATATCTTCCACATGTATTTATCTACAAAAACAAATGAAGAGGGAAAAATGTTTTTTTTTTGTGAATGGGGCATTTCCTTGGTCAAACCCCATTTTAGTGATCAAACCTTGTAATGAAACAAAATAGCATGAAAGGAATGAGGAATGAAAAAATCTATGTCACAACACACCAAACCCTTGAATAAACCTTGGAATAGGTATGTGTAGGATCATGATGGGCCAAAAAGTGGCGATATGATGGGTTTTTGTAGGGTATGTGGCTGACGAATTTTTTTTTACCCAAAATTGATGAAATGAAAAGGGTTTTTAAAGGAGATTCTCATATTTCCACCAATATAAATTATTCTTTAATTTGAATTTAATAAATAATTATTATTTATTTTCTATTTGAATTACAACTAAACTTGTAATTGATAGGCTGATTGAAAAAATTTTATAGCTTTCAAACGATATCACATTTTTTGAATCTAAAACATGTGTCACATTCTATGATTCACATACTATAGGATTAAAAAAAAGGAAATGAATTTCATGAAGTTTTGACTAAGTTAAGGTGGTTAGACATACAATTTTTTTTTTTAAAAGTTGTAATAAAAATTCATAATTAATTATTTACTTGAAAAAATTACAAAATATATGCATCACATCAGGACATGAGTCCTCTACATATATCTAAAATCTTATAATTTTTTTTATCATTTTGTTATGGTTAGGGTGGTCAGATAGACACCTACTTATTTTTTCCCTGAAATTTAAGTACTATTGCATTGAAATTTCAAAGTTTCACCAAATAGATATTTTTTTTTGTAAATAAACCTAGTAGTTTAGAAACTACATTCAATTTTCTACAAATTAGATTCTTACATATTTTTGAAATAATATAGATAGCTTATTCAAATTTTTATGTCAATTTGCTTAACTCTAATTTTTCTAAATTTTTTGCCACTTAAGGGCCTATTTTTTTCATGATTATCCTGCACATACCTGAATGTAGGTCTACAAATACCATGAAATGGATTCAATGTATGTGGATATTGATCTTGAAACTTGATTTGGAACAATGCCTTGAATACATGAATGGATCATGAAATCTACATTAACATATTAACTCCAATATCATGCACAATGCAACAAAACTTTGAGATGACAATTGGATCTTGATTGCTACAATAAATTATACTGTAGAAAAAAGTCAACTTGCTTGATTTGGGAATAATTGATGAAAAAATGGACTTAATGAGGCCTTCATTTAGTGTTGTGAGGCGTTTTACACATCCACACCAGGTGTTGGACCCTTACAAATAGAATAAAATGCATTTAATGATGTCTTGTAAAGGTGTTGTAAAGTGTTGTAAAATACTTTCACACCTATCTAGACTTAATGGACCCATCTTTCCCCTAATTCAACATTACAAAATCTATTTAATTGCATTATCACATTAATCTAGAAGGCTTGTAAAATAAGCTTAATGTTAATCTAGTGTTGTAATGTTTTTTACACATTCACATTCGATGGTGTGCCTTTCTAAGCTAAGTGGACCTCATTTTAGTGTTGTAAAGTGTATTTAATCATACTTTCACATTGAATTTTGTGTCCCAAGCCCTAATTATTTTTTATACCATCATTAATAGGCCCTTATTACCCCATATTATGTATCTTGAGGCTTGAATTGATCAAATACCCAATAAAATCATCGTATAAACATAATTTATGCATTCCCCAACATCTTTGCTGGAAAATAAGCCCCTGTGGGACCCATTCACCACTTTGGGAGTATGATTTCCATCTAGGTGGGACTAATTCACCCAAGATGGTGAATGAGTCCCATTTGGGTCAATTTTGACTTTTGAGAGGGAAAAATTATGTTTTAAGTTTAATTTTTCTTCATGTCGGCCTTGGGGATCCATATTTATGAGAAAATAAGGTGAATTACCTATAAAATAAAGTCTCTAAACCCTAATTTACATATCTTAATTCGTTCACAACTCATTCATCATTTTTTTTTCCATCTCAAATCAAGTAAGTTAGGGTTTTTACATTCTAAGTCACCAAGATAGCTTCCAAGGACATTCAAAGGAAGATTGTTCATGTTTTGCTACAAACATTCAAGATCAATTTTCATGGCAAGGTATTAACTACATTTTTGCATGCTTCATTACATTCCTTCTCCATTTTGGTTTAATTACCTACAGAAGGGTTTGACCAAGGAAAACCCCCATGTCCTAACATTTGATATTTCTCTCTCTTGTCTTGTGTGTTTGTAGATTTAGGCATCTTGAAGGCTTGGAAATCATTAAGAATAAAATTAAAAAGTTTCTTAAGTCATCTCTTCATTGACCAAGTCAAAATATCAACTAAAATAAATTTTTAGGTTCAAAGATTAGAATTTCAAAGGCAGACACCTATCAAGAGTCGGAGTGTAGACTAGAGATTTCAATTTCCACTTTTGGATTTTCATAAATTCAAAAGTGGAATGATTCACCATGGATGGTGATTGAGTCCCACTATCAGGCTTGAACAAGGTTTTCTATAGTTTTTGATACCCATTTGTCCAAAACGAGCTCAGGTGCAGTTTTCCAAGACTAGGACTAATTCACCCAAAATGGAGAATGAGTCTCACCAGGCATAAAAATCAAGAGAAAAAACATTTCATAAGTCATTTCTAGTATCCAACAAGATCTCAGGTTCACACATTTAGTTTCATCCATTTATATTACAGTCTGCTATTTATTTCTAGGTGTTTTTGCATTACACAATGTGTTTTACAACAAGTTACATTTTGATAGTTTTACATTAATAATCAATCAATTTTATGAGTTTACTACATTTAGGAATAAGTCCATCATACATGCATCTTATGTATGCAACTTACAACACATAAAACATAAAAATCCCTCAGAAAAATCTAAAAAATATCTAAAAAAATCCCCACTAGGACTCATTCGCCACAATGGGTGAATGAGTCCCTTTTGACCCCTAAAATTTCCTTTTATAGAGTTGAAAGCCCTATTTTTATGCTTCTATTTTCTGCCATTAGTTATCTATATCAGTTGGCTAATTTTTTGTATCATGAATTTCATTAGACTTAGCTTACATTAGATCATTTCATGCATTGTTAAAATTCACATTTCCATTTCCAATGTTTCATCTTTCAGATTATTACATAATGCCATCAATAAATTGTTTTTTTGGAAATCTAAAAAGTTGCATTTCATCATATGTCTTTACATTTCATTTTAAGAAATAAGCATTGTTTACATTCATGGCACTTAGACTTTTGCAATTTTCATTTTCAGCATTACTTCCTAGTGTATTTAGATAAGATTCATTAGCAAATGAAAAAAAAAACAAAAAAAATTAAAAAAAACAATTCAAAAAATGATTCAATTTCAAAAAATCATAACATCCAAGCCCTTTACTAGTGATGATTTAGACATGTTAGATGAAGCCCTTAAGGACTTCCTCTCACTAAGATCATCCACTAAAGATTTGAGACAAAAGGTTGCAAGCGTCAATAATCATGATAATCATAATTTTTCTTCTCCTGATATCTCTCCCATTGGTGATGAAGGTATCTTAATGAAAAAAGATACAAATATTGAAGATCATGAAAATATTGCTTGTATTTCCCCTCCTCCCCCTTGCAATGACATTATGACACACGAAGTTGAAATCATTGCCACTAACTTACCTAGTCCCCATTCATCTCCCAACACCTCCCCTATTTTTGAAAATCCTTTAGTGAATAAGGATCAAATCATGAATGATTATGACAAACACATTTGTGTGGAGGATATGATTGAGAGCTATGACCATCCTACCTCTCCTACTCAAGAAGGAATTATAGGACATGCAAATGTAGATAATCATGACAATCCACCCTCTTCTTCTCCTAACATCTTCTCTAAACATAAATAAGATAGTTTAGTGTTAGAATATATCGTGATGGAAGATCTATTTGAACAAAAAATTCCAATCATTAGTAACCATGAAACTCTGAGTTATCCTTCTCTTGATGCCTCTCCTATGAGGGATCAAGCTATCTTTCTAGATCCAACTATGACATGTGATGAACCTATTATTTTTCACTTTTCTAAAATATCTCCTCCTAGGGTTAGTATTATGACACATAAGAATGATACCTTAGAGAAAATAGACAACCAAATATAGCCTTCTTCTCATTTCACCACTATTGATACTCAAAAAAATTCAACCATTAATTATCCCCTATGTGTGCTGAAGTTATTTTGGACACACCTAAGAATCCTATCATTCTTTACCCACCATTACACAAGAAACAAGTTCAAATACACCCAACCTCATTCTTTACCCTTCTCCACACAATGTTTTTTCTGAACCAAGCTACAATGGAATTCATCACCTTGAACCTAAAAGACATATGAAGCAACTTGAGCAAGGATGTGATGCTATAGAACAAGGTTTCCATACCCTCATAGAGCCTACAGCAAAAGAACCAAATGATAGTCTTCATGATTTTCCTTTCATAGAAATCAACCCATCCAACAAACCTTCACTCAACATCAATCATATTAGACAAGATTTTTCCAAGAAAACTCTCACCTCGGTACATCCTAAATTGATAGATATCTCATTAAACATGTATCAAGTAGAAACTTTGTTTCCTTATCCACATAAATAAAATTAGTTTTTTCTCCTTGCCATGTAATAGTTGTAGGATCATAACATACTCACTATTGCATATTTTGCATCCATTGCAAGGGGCAACATACCATCATCCATTCTAGGCTCACCCTTGTCCTGCACTAAGTGGGGGAAAAGGGTTAGAAAGCCTTATCCAGGCTGTATGTCACTTGTTGTTGTCTCTTTCAAGGATAATTGTTAACCTTTCATGAATGTATAAGATCAAGCTTGGGATGTGCATGATATGTCTTAAGATTGACTCGCATGCGACATATTTCCTTTCTTCATGATGAGGCTTATCAAAAACATATGACTTGGCATAGGGATTTTCAAATAAGCTCTCATATTCTCTTCTACTTTAAAGAAATTGCTCACAGTAATGGTGTAGAAATCACTTTAAAGTGGGGGAATACATAGACAACAACTTTGTGCAAATTTCATGGTGTGATTTTTCTTTTTCTTGTGATGTGTCCTCTTCTTGGTGGTGTCATTAGGTTTGATACCTTCCAAGATTGTATGATCAACTGAAGTGGCCTAATGTGAATGATGCATCCCATGGATAATGATCTGACACCCTTACTTGTCATCTCTTAGGGACATTAGGCACAATGCTCCCTAAGAAGAAGACCTTACATGAAAAAAGAAAAATCCCCTTTATCAAAATTCTTTACATACTCAAAACATTTACAAAAAGCATTACATTGTGTTCCTTATCAATGTTATCAAGAGGATAACTTTGGTATGCTTTGTATATTGGAAAGCCCACACACTGACATGATTTTCTCATTATATAGTGTGACACTGACACACTAGCATGAATTTCTCACTAAACCACTTCTTTGGGACATCTCAACTTGTGGATGACCTAATGTTTTGTGGCCCCAGAGTGAGTGCATATTTCCCACCTTGTTTTTATTTCCTTTAGTTCCTGCCATTACATGATTATGTATCTTTATGATTTGACACAAGATCTTGGATCATGTGGGCTTGACTACCTTCCTCATCTTTTTCATTATTTTTCATCTGCATCTGTACACTCAAATCTCTCTTCAATGTCTACTTTAGTGTGAGTTTGAAACAAGTTCATCCTCTCACTAAAGTGGAGGCTAAATGTACCATACAAGAAAGGAAACTTACTTGATTTGGGAATAATTCATGGAGAATTGGACTTAATGAGGCCTTGATTTAGTGTTGTGAGGTTTTTTACACATCCACACTAGGTCTTGGGCCCTTGCAAACTGAATAAAATGCATTTAATGATGTCCTATAAAGGTGTTGTAAAAGACTTTCACACCTCTCTATACTTAATGGATCCATCTTTCTCATAATTCAACATTATTAAATGTATTTAATTGCATTATCACATTAATCTAGAAGGCTTGTAAAATAAACTATATGTTAATCTAGTGTTTTAATGTGTTTTACACATTCAAATTGGATGTTGTGCCTTTCTAGGCTAAGTGGACCTCATTTTAGTGTTGTAAAGTGTATTTAATCACACTTTCACATTGAATTTTGTGTCTCAATCCCTAATTATACTTTATATCATCATTAATAGGCACCTATTACCCCATATTGTGCATCCCAAGGCTTGAATTGATCAAATACCCATTAAAATCAACATATAAACCTAATTTATGCATTCCCCAACATATTAGTTGAAAAAATAGCCCCTATGGGACCGATTCACCACTTTGGATGAATGCGTCCCATCTAGGTGGGACTAATTCACCCTAGATGGTGAATGAGTCCCATTTCGGTCAATTTTGACTTTTGAGCTAGAAAAATTAGGTTTTAAGTTTAATTTTTCTTCATGTCGGCCTTGGGGATCCAATTTATAGGAAAATAAGGTGAATTTCATATAAAATAAAGTCTCTAAAACCTAATTTACATATCTTAACTCATTCATCATTTTTCTTCAATCTTAAGTCAAGCAAGTTGGGGTTTTTACATTCTAGGTCACCAAGATAGCTTCCAAGGAAATTCAAGGGTAGACTCTTCATGTTTTGTTGTAGAAATTCAAGATCAATATTCATGGAAAGGTTTTAAATCCATTATTTCATGCTTCATTACATTCTTTCTCCATTTTGGTTTAGTTACCTACAAAGGCGTTTGACCACTTAGCAAACCACATGCCTTAACATTCATTTTTTCTCTCTCTTGTCTTGTGTGTTTGTAGATTTAGGAATCTTGAAGGATTGGAAATCATTAAGAATCAAATTGAAAAGTTTTTTAAGTCATATCTTCATTGACCAAGTAAAAATATCAACAAAAAGACACTTTAGGTTCAGAGATCAGACTTTCAAAGGTGGACACCTATTAGGAGCCAAAGTGCAAACTGAAGACTTCAGTTTCCACTTTTGGATTTTTAGAAATTAAAAAGTGCAATGAGTCACCATGGATTGTGAATGAGTCCCACTGTCATGCCTAAATAAGGTTTTCTATAGTTTTGGATACCCATTTGTCTGAAATGAGCTCTAGTGTAGTTTTCTAGAACTTGGACTAATTCGCCCAAAATGGCGAATGAGTTCCACTAGGCCTAAAAATCAGGATCAACAACATTTCAAAAGTCATTTCTAGTCTCTAGGAAGATTGCAGGTGCACACATTTAGTTTCATCCATTTCTGTTACAGTTTCCTATTCATTTCTAGGTTTTTTTGCATTACATAATGTGTTTTCCAAAAAGATACATTTCAATAGTTTTACATTAATAATAAATCAATTTTATCAGTTTATTACACTTATATCATTGAATTTAGGCATAATTCCATTATACATACAATAATTTGAGTGAACCTCCTCAATTTTGGTTATATCTCTCTTCTTTGAGGTGAAAAACCCTAAGAGTGCAAGACAAGTTCATAGCACAACAAAAATTGATGGTTCATAAATATTCACTAAGTCTAATCTTGAATGCTTTGAAGTGCTATTGAAATATCACTTTAGCTCTTGTAATTGAACACTTGAAAACTTAGATTTCTTAGATGAAACATAGTTAAATTACCTTATATTTATAGGCATGTAACATTAATTTCTTGAAATTCAAATAACACAAGCTGATATGTGAATATGGATTTGAATACATTAAAATACAACCAAAAACATAATTTAAATTTAGGGTCTAGGTCTAAGTGAGGACCCATTTTCCCATGGGTGAATGGGTCTTAAGTCACTCACCTAGGACACACATTGCTCAATAAGAAGTTTTATGCTTAGCAATTAATGAATGTCATGTTTCCTCTTTGGAAAATGTGATAAATCAAGCTTGGATTTGAATTAAAGGGGCCAATTAAGGAAAATTAAGTTAAATTATTAAAGGGAGACCCAAATAAGTGTGAAAGTGTAAAGAGGTACACTCTAGAACACTAAAATAAGGCAAAATTAAGTCCATTTTAATTAATAAGGCCCTAAACTTAATGTGAATATGTAAAATACATATACAACACTAAATTAAGGCATAATTACATTTATTTTAATATTAATTCCTAATTAGGTAAGAAAATGTAAAAGGGAAACATTTTTCTACACTACATTTATCCTCCACTTTAGTGAGAGGATGAAAACCAATGAAAACTCACACTAAAGTAGATATTCAAGACACATATACGTAGCAAGGACATAGATACTTAATCATACAACATCAAAGACCTAAATGAAAGAAAAAGAAAGGTGGGTGGATCAAGCCTCAATTTCCCAACACAATGTGGAACATGTCTCAACTATTTGTTGAAGAAAATTCATAAGTAGAACTCAATGTACATTATGCAAACAACATGCACACACTCACTCCAAGCTAATGGAACCTTAGGCTATCCACTAGGTGACCCCCTAGGAGAGTGGCTTAGTGAGAAAGTAATGCAAGGTGTACAGGCTCTAACTGTACTAACCACACAAAAACTAGATTCCTCTAACAACTTTGATAGAGGGACACAAAACTAAGGCTTCAAGCTTCATAAAGCCTAACAAGATGGATTATGCTAAGCACTTATGAACAAGGGAAATGCTCCAATAGCAAGAAAAGCTTGTTATGCTTGCTGGCCATGAAAGGGGTTCAATCTTCACAAGGTTAACAAGCTATTGAAACGTAGAAAATTATCATTGTATGTTTTGGGAGATAGAACTAAAGGGGGTTTGGGGTTCCTCTGTCAATTTCCTTCAAGTTTCATTTAAGGAAACCTTAGAGATCTCAATCTAGGGATGAAAATTAGGGAAAAATAACTACAATAAGGTTTCATAGGAGCTTGATTAAAGACTAAAAGGATGTTCACCACCAAGGAAAGGCTTGGAAAGAAATAAATGCAATGATATGCAAACTTAACTATGCAACTCAAGATATGAAATTGAAAATTAGAAGAATGAACTGAGAAAGGATAGAGGGGCACCTGGAAGATTGAAGAAGCTGAAAAAAAGATCTTAAATCTCAAAAATCTAACTTCTAATGCACACTAGGACTCATATGCATGTAGGGGTGATTTAGTACCAGCTTAGGGTTTCGAGTTAGAATCTAGAATCTGGAACTACTAGACCAAAATCTACAAAATATGCTTGAAATCTGGTATACTAAGACTTGTACACCACAAGTAGTGATTTAGTCCTAGTATCAAGGTTGATATGAAATTCTAATATCCTCTAATGTTCTCTTGTAGCTTCTCTCTTATCAAATTTTCAATTTTGAAACACTCAATTGCAAACTATAGATGACTTTCTATGATTTTGCAATGTAGATGACAACTTTGACAACTTGATAAATTTTATCCAATCTTGCTCATTAATGGATCCTCAACCTAGATTTATAAATCACACATCAAAGAGAGGAAAATATATATATTTTTGTTAGTGGATAGATTTTGGTAATCAAACCCTAAAATGAATAGAAATATATTTAACGAATGATGAATGAAAAAATAAGCTATGTTGCAACTTACCAAAACCTTGGAATAAAGGTTGAAATCTTTTAAGTAATGGATAGCATGAATGTAGATCTTGACTCTTGATTGAATGCTATGGATCTTGACATGAATGCTTGCTTGAATCATAAGAACCTACATCACAAATGCTAGCTAAAAAATAAACATGATGCATGATGAATTTGACATGATGCTTGATTCTTGAATAATGGTCCAAAATGCTTGATAATCACTCTTCAATGCTCTTGTAAACTCTTGTAATCATAAACTTGCTATAGGAATTCTCTCATTAATTTTCTAGGAGAAAATATGTGAAATAGCCTTGTATTTATACTTGTTTATGACAAATTTCCTAAAATTACAACACTTCAAGCTGACATTAGATTAAGGAGAATGAAATCCTACAAATATTTTGAATTCAAAATTAGGTCCAAGCTAAGTGGGACGCATACACCAATTGTGGCATATGAGTTCTAGTAGGCTAGGCCTGGGACATAAATTTCAATAAATATTAAGTTCTATGCTAAATTCAGGTTTGTGCCCTAAAACTTAGGTGGGACCCATATTCCCAAGGTGGTGTACAAGTCCTAGATCACTAAATATAGGCAATAGAAACCAAAATCACTAAATTATGAGTTTCCATTTGATACATGTGTTGGGGTTATCCTTAGAAAGATGCATTAAATAAGGCTTGTGGATGCAAAAGAGGACCAAATAAGGCATAAAGAAGCCAAATTTCAATAGGGAGGGCCCAAAAACGTGTGAAAATGTAGAGGGATACATTTTTATACACTACATTAATCCCCCACTTTAGTGATGGGAGGAACTTGCTTCAAAATCACACTAAAGTAGACAAAATCGCATCAAGAGGGGTCCAAGTGTACTAATGCTAGTAAGATAGGATGACAATGATCAAGAGGGATGATCAAGCCCCTAGGATCAAGATCCTATGTAAAACCAAAATAGGCACAAAATAACACACAAGAAAATAATGTAAGCAGCAACAAGGCACAAGCATACACTACCAAAGACAGATAAAGAAAAACAAAAACAAAAACAAAAGCAAAAGGGGTGGATCAAGCTTCGACAATTTGTCCTGCATGTTGTGGATGAAATCTAAGTTTTTTGTCCAAGAATTTTTACAATTGGAACACAATGTCCACTATGCAAACCAAACATACACTCACAAGGGCTAGTGAAACCTCAAGCCATCAATTAGGTGAACCCCTAACAAGAAACATACACACGCAACTGGTAAGCACTCACACAGAAAAGCAAGTGGCTATGCAAAATTGATGCCTAAGTTTTTCTCTCATACATAAAACCATACCAAATATATACCTCTTGATAACTTTAATAAGGTGCCACACAACACGAACAAAAAAGTTCATGAGGCAAGAAAAGCTTCGTATGCTTGACACACATGGAAAAAAAAAATGGTACCATACGAAAGGAGAGTGTTATGCAAGGTGGCCATATAAATGATATTGTAAATACAAAAGGTAGTGTAAGGTACATTCAAATTATTTTTTCTTAGTTCATGTAAGGTATTAACTTAGGGAACATTGATCCTTGTGTCTCCAAGAGAAGACCATTCAAAGAATAGAACATTCACAAGTTAGGGGATGCAGAGTGTCACATTAAGCCACTAAGAGCAATATAATATGCTAAGAGAGATCACACTCTTGAAGGACATCACACCCAATGTCACCATAAAGTTAAAGGCACATCACATGAAGTATGAAGACTACACAATGAAAAAAAGAATAATTCCAATGTATTCCCCCACTTTAAAGAAATTGCTAAATACCGTGCTGTGAGAAATTACTTTAAAGTAGCAAATGATAAATTTTCTAACAGGAAAGAGGACACGTGAGCTTATTTATAAATCCATATGCCAAGTCATATGTTTCCAAATGAAGCTGTATCATGAAAAGGGGCTGCCCCTAAAATGAAATCCTAAAATCACATAAGGGATCCATGGATTTGAGGTTAGTATGTCTTTGTTACAATTTTTATAGAGAGCTCAAAATTGTCATCATTCCCCAAATACTCATGGAACAAGAAGAATGACACAAAGAGAGTGAAAAAAAAAAGAAAAGGAAAAGATTTTGGGTCAACATGGAAGAGACCTAAATGTGTTGACACCTTGTGTCATCCCCAAAAGGAAAACACAAGACAAAAAAGATAAAGGTTTACAACATAGAGAATAATGTAGGTACAAATAGAGGAATGCCACATAGAGAGAGATACATCAAACAAAATAGTACAGGGGATCATATTACGCACATGAAAGAAACATGAATAAAAATTAAAGACAAGACTACTAAGGCACATGAGATTCAACCTTTTAGCAAGTTGTATGCATCCCAATCGTGTTCAACATATATGAAAGATGGAAAAATAGCCAAAGGGACAATAGCAAATGTTGAACTAGATCATTACCAAGGTCAACACTCTTCCTAGGAGAATTATCATTTAAGCTCATACAAGAGGGAAAAAATGTATTCAACTCATTATGAACTTCATAAATTTTAGTATTCTCATCATAATCATCATATAAGTTGATCACAAAGAGAGATCAAATGATAATTTCTAAAGAGGGTGCTAGTCCTTTTTGTGATATAGGATCTTTTTTGTTGCAGCAAAGAGGGAGACTTGTCATCTATTGCTTCAGTTATGTTTGGATGTTGATTTTCATTTTTATTTTCTTCATTTAATCTTTGAGCAAGAGCACGAGGCCTACGCCTATGCTCTTTAGAATTTCTATTTCTTTCAAGAATATTTTAAAGTTGTGCTTGGTAGGAGTGGGTTTATCAACCATAGGTTTATTTTCTTCCCTAAGAGGAATAGAAGGAACCATAGGAGGTTGGTCAACCAATTTCTCTTTAGCTAGGTAAACTTGTTTTATCTTAGGAGGTGTGACATGATTTCTTTCATTATCTCTTGGTATTTTATAGGAGATAGGTAAAGGATTTGTTATAGGTTGGTCCTAGTTACTTGGAAGGTCTTTAGGTTCAATCAAGTTTTCATCAAGGATAGGTGTCTCAATCATAGGTTGAGGCATGTTTCTAAGAGATAGTTGTGCTTTGTATTTTTCCTTAAAATTTTGATAGGATTTGAAAAAGAAGTCCTCATAAATTTTAATAGGTTCCATAGGCTTACGCCAAAATAAATCCAATGAAAAGTTTCCATGGGAAGATAGAGGATTAAAGCCACTATGGTGCAAAGTAAAGATGTCATTTTCAAAGGGAAACTTTAAACAATTATGAACAATCGATGGGACGACTTCCATGGGGTGTAGCCATGGATAACCAAACTTCATACTGAATTGATCTAATGCCAAGATAATCAAGAATAATACATCTCTTTGATTTGGTCTAACTTTTAAAGGGTGATTGATCCCATTGTAGGGAAACTAAAACCATTACGTGTTTTTATCCATGCTTTCATTTTATCATATGTTTCTTGATAGAGTTCATGCACAATTAAGAATTCTTCAATGATCACATTCTCTCCATAGACAGGATCAATTAATATCCCATTAGTGGGCTTGTCATTGATTTGTTCAGCTATGTAAATAGTACCATCCTATGGATTTCTAATGATATCCTTAGATGACAAAGAAATGTCAAGAGGCTTTTTAGTTTGGTCCCTTCAAGGTATAATTTTGATCAATCCAACCATATAATCCATAGGACTTTGTTCATTATTATCTATAAGACCTTGTTCAATGGTATCCATGTTGTCATCATCCATTTCAACATTCATCACATCATTTTTATTAGTTTCACTAGCTTTGACAAATGAAATATCATGGATTGGCATAGGATTGGTAAATATTTACATGTTTTGGATAGGAAGGGAATTTTTTTATTTTTTATTTTTATCATTAACACCTAAAATTTTAAGTTGAATAGAATCAATAGGGTCTTGCACAAGATGTTTAGAATGCTTAGAATGTTTAGTATCATGTCCATTTTTTCGACGATAATGAAAATAAGGATTCAATCTAAAGTTCAAAGGTAAATGCTTATTAGGATTAGGAGTTTTAATGGGAGGTAAGGTGATCATTTTCTATTCTAAAAGTTGTGACATTATGCCATGGAGGGTATTGTGTAAGGAAGTAAATTGTCTAGCTAGATCCCCAAATGTGAAAGGAGTTGTCTTCTTTATAGCAATCACTTCGGTATCAACATGTTGAGTTGATCGAGGGGGGTTAAGTTGAAGGAAGAATTTATGCTATTTTCTAAAAGGCTGTTAAATTTCTTTTTTGTGGATTCAAACTTCTTAGGATGACTACAGGTTGGTTTTATTTCATGACTACTAACCAAGTTTTGATAATCATGAAGGGGAGTACACATGTGTACGAAGGAAGGAAACTCCATCATGCCAAGCTTATATTGTATCTTGTTTTATAAGTTCTAAATGAACATCTTATGAAGGTGAGGATCATGAATCTTTACATTGATTTGGGAATAAAGCATTTGGTAGCATGAAATAAATTCAATAACCTTTTCATTATCTTTTTTCTTACATATCATCAAATTGGCTAAGGTCATCTTAGGAGTCATGTGCTCTTGCAAATGGTTTATAAATGCCTCAATAAGTTCAATGAATGAATAAATTGAGATATTCAGTAATGAAGAAAACCATTCTAAGGTAGTATCTTTCAAGGATCAAGGGAAAAGCTTAGCTAAGAGCTTATCATGAAGGACAAAATCACTACATAAGGCAGTATAAGTGGAAACATGTTTAGAAGAATCTCCTTTTCTCCCCATATTTTACAAATCTAGGAATATCTATACCTTGTGGTATCAACATTCTCAATATCCCTAAGGCTAAGGGATTGATTTTGACATAGTATGTAGGTTGGCCATTTTTAAGTTGGATTATGGTGGAAATTTTCTTTTGAAGGGATGTTGGTTAAGGATGGTGTCATTAGTTGTATTTTGAGATGGAGGTGAATATGGTGGTGTATATGTGTTCGAGGGGGAAGTGAATGGAATACTTATGGGAGGTAAAGTGGTAGGAGATGTTGGCATATGGTGCAAGTGGACATGAATTTTGGCTTCTAGTGTTGTCATTGATGGAAACTAAAGTCACCTTTTTGGTCTCCAGTTATGCATTTAGTTGCACCAGCAAAGAAAATGAAAATTGTGTGTTATCGGTAGTGTTACCGACAAAACAGGGCATTTGGTTTGATAGCTTCACCATATCACCATTTTGGGTGGTGGATCGATTAATTTATTTTTTAGGCACATGGAACATACTATTATTGAATCTTGTGAAGTTGTTTTTGCGACTATAAGATTGACTAGGTCTAGTTGGATATTTTTTCTGTCTATTTCCTTGGTGAAGCCAACTCAGTGGAAATGATGTAGTGGATGTATAAAGTTGAATTATTTTAATTATCTTCAAATCTAGATGATCAAATATTAGTCCTAGCTATTGTTTAGCCAACTTGTTTGGATCCACATCAAAATTATCCATCTATTGGGTTGACTAGTTACAAATTTATTAAGTTTTGTTAAAGTCGGCTTGTGGTGATTGATCTCTTGTGAGCGGATATATTTATATGATCGTTCATATCATTTGGATGTATGTAGAATTTGTGTGTGTGCATGTTTTGAATTTCTAAGTTGTATTTGAGCGATATCATGTGTAGTTTCACCTGTGCATAAATATTTCATGTGTGAACTTGAGCATAACAGAGTAGAAGTTCTTCATCAGTCATCAGGACATAAGTTTCACATCAAAGCTAAACCAAAACTATAATCAAACATTGGTAGATGTTATTATCTCAATTAATTTTCTTTTAGATCTATTCCAAAATTTTGTGAGGGTAGTGAGCCCCATTTTGAGCAGTGAGCTCTAGGCAGTGAGCCTAAATGCAAGTGCATTCCCATTTTGTAATACTTCTTTTGAGTATACTCATAACTTATTGTGGATTGGTCATCCATCATGGTTTTTCCCCTTACAGGGTTTCCACATAAAAATCCTTGTGTTATGGTTGTGTGGTTTCTTTTTTTCTGTTTCTGCATATTGATTTTGATTCAATGTGTTAAATTGATTAAAGGTCAAGATAAAAGAATTATTTTTTGCAGAACACTGATTCACCCCCCCTCTTAGTGTTGCTTGTTTCCAAGAATTGGTATCAGATCCTATTCCTTGAAAGAAGTCTAATATCTTGGGGAGATCTTGGAAAGTATATTTAATGGATACAAGTAGTCCATGACAACAAATAATGGTGGCCTTGGATGATCTTGACCAGTCAAAATATGAGATTCAGTAACTACAAGAAAGTTTTGAAAATGCAAAAAAAATTATCTAGTCATTGAAAGACAAAATCAATGAATCAAGGGAGAAAAGAAAGGAATTATGTGGTCAACTCAAGTAGAAGAACAAAATTGGTGAAGATGAACAACTCAATCAAGCCTTGAAGGAGAAAATAGAAGAATGTGAAAAGTTTTCCCAAGAGAATGCTACTTTGAAGCTTGAGACATAATCCATCATGATGAAGATGACCAAGGAGTTAGAGGACATAAAGAAAAATGAAGAAAAGCTTGCGCAATCCTTGAGAGAAATTTCTGAACAATGTAGTTGACTAGAAGATGACAAACCAAGAATAATGAAGAGGAGCTTGAAAAACAACTTGACGATCTTAGAGATGAACTCAATACAACAAATGTGTTTAAGGAAAATTTCAAAGCAAGCTCAGCCAAGTTTGATGAAATAATCGAAGGTTAAAGAATTGATGGTGATAAATAAGGTCTCAGATATTAAGAAGGAGAAAGCTCTAGATCTGAACAAAGGAGATTTGATCAAAGGAATTCTAAACAAAGAAAATTCAAACAAGGAAACTAGGTGAATGAATCCAGGAGGAATCCGGTAAGGCAATCCAATGCTCAAAGATTTAATGGCTAATGTTATGCTTGTAACAAATTTGGCCATAAGGATTCTCAGTGTAGGAGTAAGATGAACACAAGTAGATCATCATTTTCAGTTAAATGTTGTAATTGCTACAAGTATGGTCATAAGTCAAGTGAATGTAGAATTATGATGCATAATTTACATAGAGACATTAAATGTTATGCATGTAATAGATTTGGACATGTTGCTAATCAATGCAAATCCAGACAAAGCTAGTGGAACAATTGGATTAGATAGAGGAATGTTGTTTGCTACAATTGCAATAAATTTGGTCACACCTCTAGATTTTGTTAGAACAAAAGAGGTCTGGTAAAATAGAACATGCAACCGAATGTTAAGGGAAAAGGAAAGATCACTACAGTTGAAATCAAGAAGCAGATGTAGAAGAAATGGGTGAGGAAGAACTCCTCTATAGATACAAATGGATCCACACCAGAAGTCTCTTCTGGCAATGCCTTTGGAAACTAATTGTAGGTCTTGACCATAGGGGGAGTTGTCAAGAAAATCTTCTAAATCCCCTACAAGTGGTTGACACTAGAATTTGGATGAGTCTAGTAGGAAATCAATTTTTCTTCAGATGTTGTGGAACAAAGCTAACGTATCAACAAGGATTATTTATGGTCCACACAAATTTTTGTTGTCCCAAAATACAAAAAGTCTGAAAACCTACAAAATTAGGCCAAGAGCATTTATTGCAAAAGTACAAAGTTAAGTTCAATGAAAATGAAAGAGTTGTTCTTACTCTCATTTGTCACATTGCATTCAAGTAAAAGAAGTCTGATGTGCTCTAAGGTAACCCTTGCTAAAGAAGAAAGGAGGTTCAAGCTTGAAAATGAATCTATGAATCAACCTCCATTTCACCTCCAAAAGGTATTTATAGCAAAAACTTGTAAAATTGTGTTCTCTTAATCATGTCTACCCCACTATTGGTTGAAGTCAAAGATAGGCCGCACCCAAAGTTTAAGTGGCATCCATACAAATTAGTAGACACCGATCCCCTAGGTGCATTTTCCTCCATTTTGTACAATGTTCTACACATTGAGGATATTAGGGCACATGTGCATGAAAAAATTGAAGATTTGGGTAGTGTTCAACTGCTGGAATTATACTCTAAATACATAGTGCAAGGTGATTTCTCTATGAAACCTAAATTTCAAACCCTAGTGGACAAGAACTTTACACAATACACAAAGTTTCCCATATTTGAGGAGGATGAGTGGGTTTGATACATTTTGAGTAGAGTGCATGATGAATTCATGTGGCTAGATATACCACTTAAAATCTCCAAGGAAGCTATCTGTGCAGTGGCGGGTTTAAACACTTTTGGTAGAATCCCTGTACTAGATTCCATAAAGAATGTGATGATGTCACTAAAGAAACTAGCTCTTATTGGGATAGAAGGGAAATGACCATAGATGATATTGCTGAAATTGATGTTCAATTTCCATCCATGATCATAGGGTATGAGATCTATCATTTGAGCTGAGAAAATTCAGTATCCAGAACTGCTATCTATAAAACCTATGAGATGATTAAACCAAATGAAAATTATGATTTATGTGAAGTGCTCAGAGGAAAACTTCTTATAAAGTTGAAGAATATCAAAAAGGAAAAAAATAATGTCTTCAAGTTTAGAAACCTATTGATTTGTCTGTATTTTTACTTCTTAGGTGAAGTAACAAGATTTAGTAAAGTTCAGTGGAGAAATGATACTCCTATAGTAGTACAGATTTGGGATATACTATGCTATCTTGTAAACTGGGAGACCCGCAACAAAATTCTATGGGGTCACTTCAAAAAAATTCAAAAATAGATGCATGCCAGAGAAAGGATACCTGAAGTTGTAGTAGAACAGTACAAGGACTCCATATGCTTCATGATTGATATTGATCAGTGTTACATGGAAGCTATTGATCCTAGGTTAGTTTACATCATGCCAATGGGATATGAGGTAGATGGAAATATTTTGAATATGTATTCAAAACATTTGTTAAACTTTCCTCTAGATTCTAACGAAGAAAGGTTCGGTACATATGCAGAGAAAACTTTGCAAGTTCACTCAGATTTAAGGAAACCAATGTCCATCAGGAAAGTAAGGAAGGAAACTAAAATCTTTGCAGAGAATATGGGTATTCCAATTGAAAAACTGAAAGAAATAAGTAGACAAAGGGATGAAGCTAAAGTTGAAGCAACAAAGGGGAAGGAAAAAGAAAAAATAGTTGATCAGGGAATATCTTCAACTAGAGCAACCAGGAGTTCCCCTGCTACCCATTCAAGTATGACAAAAGCCTTTGGAAGAAAGAAGAAGAGAGAAAGTTCAAGAACTTACAAAGTTGCATCTGTAGAAGAAGAAGAAGAGATAGATTCAGAGGAGATAGTAAGATAATTGAAGGCTACTAGGACTCATGCAATCAAGCTAAACAAAAGGAAGCCTTCTAGGAAAAGTGAAGAAGCTCAGAAAAAGCCCAAAATTGTCAAGCCCAACATGTCTATGGAAGAAGTTGAAAATGGAGCAGTAGCTAATGGTAATCTCAAACCTCTATGTGATCTATTTGAGACTTTTGATTCTTCTGGTAAAATGATTCTTGAAGAAGTTATAGTTAAGCATTTAAATTCTTTCAATAAAACTCTTGTTGAGATTATGTATGGCTTTCCTATAAGCCTATATAAAGCTTTGCAGTCAGGAAGGGAAACTA
This sequence comes from Sequoia sempervirens, assembly GCA_007258455.2. Taxonomy (NCBI): domain Eukaryota; kingdom Viridiplantae; phylum Streptophyta; class Pinopsida; order Cupressales; family Cupressaceae; genus Sequoia; species Sequoia sempervirens. Next base: position 63,747,803 of record VDFB02252616.1, read on the forward strand.
CAAGAAATGAGGAAGAGAATTTGAGAAAAAGGGTTCTTATTGATCTATTTCCAAAGATGGGGATTGAAGAAATGGAATCACTTCTTCTAAGATTCAAACAAGAATTCAAAACAAAATCAACAATAAACAAACTCATTATTGGTGACACCAAAGTTGTGATGAATGAGACCAAGGAAATTTTTGAAGAATTTTTGTCAAAAGAGAAGGAAAATGTTGAAGACGTCAATACTGAACAGACTGAAGGTCATGAAGAAATAAATGTGGAAGTAAATAAATCAGAAGAAGGAATTGTAGATGAAGTAGTGAAAGAAGGGAGTGAAGATGAGGAAGTAGAGGTGTTTAGAGAAGAAAATGAGAATGTAGAAGACATAAATGTATTTTATTCTCTGGTATTTGAGGATACTCTAACTCCTTCCAATATTGAAAATGTTAAGAATCTAGCAGCAACTAAGGAACAAGTTGAGGAGATTGTTGAAGGTAGAGAAGTGCCTATTGAAGAAAAGGAAACTCCAAAATCCATTTCAGAAGTTAAGTCTGAAATTGACAAGGGTAAGTAGCCAAAAATAAACCTAGATAAAGCAAATGAATCCCTATTGGAGCAACACATAGAATCATATTCTGAATTTGATGAGAATTCAATCAATTTATCTAATTTATCTCCAATTCAAATGTTGAAAGTCACCAAAATAGCTCAAGATAAAGCAAATGAGAAAATATTGAAATATCACATTGAAGATAGTGAGCTATTAAAACTTTCCTTCTATAGAAACTATTGCCTATGCATGCTTTGGATCCATCAGGCACCACCTCTAGTGAGCTAAAAAGGTTGATAAACTTTGTGGACTCACATTTCAAATCCTTTGAGGACTCGGCCTTGGATAAAGTGAGAAAGGAATTTAAGGAGGAAAGATTTGGCAGCTTAAACATACTAATTTCTAAAGACAAAAAGTTCTTAGGAGCTTGAATTCAACACACTCTGTAAGGAAAATTAGATGAGGAAACAACTCTCCTAATGTCAAAACCTCAAGGAAGAATGCGGAGATACCTTTTAAAATTACAATTACAGTCTAATTAAGATGCACATGAAAGAGATAACAAAAACAGAGTATTTGACACACACATATAGACACCAGATTTACGTGGGAAAACCCTTATGGGAGAAAAACCCACCACACTAAGAGAAATCACTTTGTATTATAGTAATGGAGACTACATACAAATATCAGATTTATCTTTTTGATGTCATATTTTAGCAGCTCTCACAATGATCAAACTTGTGCAGGAACCTTCAAGTTACAATATTTACAGAATAGAAATCACTCTGATTATACAACCACACAACAATCCGTCAATCCTTCGAATCATCTTCTAACCAGACATCATCTACAATCACTGAGTATAACCATGTCACCCCTGTCTATCAAGCTTCCTCTTAGAACTGCCACACCGAACTATCTTCAAATGGTTCCCATTCGGCTCCTTTGATTGGTCGACTACAAGCCACATAGGATAGTCTTCACACGGTCAAAAGGATTCAATTGTGTTGGCATGTCGGTGAGACACTAACCGTGTCTCCCCGATGCCAAAAGGCTTCATTGTTGATATCGGCATAGGTTCCAATAGTCGGCAAGATGATATAGTGAATGCCACGAGTCATACCGAATCCACTGACATTCATTTCATTCCTATCGGTAAGAGTTTCCTCACCAAAAAGACTCATATACCTATTCACAAGTCACACCGACAATATAATTCTTCATTGCTAAGACACACGTCCATCATTGAGACTTTACTCTGAAGACTTTGAGTTACATCGAGCACCGAACAGTCTCTAGGAGTCATACCGAGAATAAACTACATCGGCGAGACATAAACACATCATCTAGACTTCATACCGGAACATTCATGTTACCCCAATGAACATCAGTAAGAGAAACACATGTCACCAGGAGTTCATAGCAAAGTCACATACCACACCGAAGACTCCTAAATGTAACTGTTCGGCAATACATTCACACATCGGTAAGACTTCTTACCAATAGTATCCCTCTCAACCAAGTCTCTCTGATGACTTCAAAGGTGAAGCTTTCAGCGAGACACTCCACATCGACAGGACTTCTCACCAAAGAATATAAGATACGCCGAAGACCAAAAAATGTAACATACTGTCTATGAGACATATTACTTGATAAGACTTCTCACCGAGCCACCATAGGTTATCCCGATGACTCCAATGTATAAGTATTTGGCGAGACTCCTGCAAGGTCACAGCGACCTGAACTGTTCAACAAGATTCAAGCTGCTAGTCAGCCATACACAAAAGATGTCAGATCGACTTGGCCCTTTCAAAGGTTTCAGCCTGTGGGATTGAGGCACATATTTCCAACAATCTCCCACTTGATGAAGATCTCACAGGCACCTTCAGGGCACAATGAACCTACTGAAAATCATGGGCACTAAGGCCCATCAAACTAGCACACCACCTGAACTTGTATGTGCTCACTGGCTTCATCAATGCATCTGCAATATTCTCTAGAGTATTAACCTTTTCCAAACTGACCTTTCCATCCTCCACCATATCTCGTACAAAGTGGTATTGTGCATCTATATGTTTCATCCTGGCATGGAAAGTAGGATTCTTTGCCAGAAAAATTGCACTCTGTCACAAAAAATAGTTATTTTCCCTGCATCAAAACCAATGTTAGAACACAAATGTTTTAACCAAACTGCTTCTTTACAAGCATGAGTAGCTGCCATGTATTCAGCCTCTGTAGTGGAAAAAGCAACTACAGCCTGTCGCTTACTCATCCAACTCACTGCACAACCATTCAACATGAAAGTATATCCACTAGTGGACCTCCTGTTGTCAATGTCCCCTGCCCAATTAGAATCCACATAGCCTTGAATACTAAGAGTCCTTTGTGATTCAACCAGGTTTCCATGGTAACACAAAGAAAAATTAGAAGTGCCCTTCAAATATATGAAAACTCTCTTTACATCATCCCAATGTGTCCCTCCAGGATTAGCCATAAACTGACTAAGAACTCCCACTGCATGGGCAATGTCTGGCCTTGTACAGACCATTGCATATATAATACTTCCAACAACACTAGCATAGGGTACACTGGTCATGTCCTCCATCTTAGTAGGATATTTTGGATAGTCTTCAACAGATAGCTTTGTTCCCTACAAGACTAGAACAACTAGCTACTTGCAATCATTCATGCAAAATCTCTCTAGAACAATCTTGATATACTTACTCTGACTTAGCCAAAGTTTTCTACTATTCCTGTCCCTGGTTATCTCCATCCCTAGAATATACCTTGTTGCACCAAGATCTTTCATTTTGAACTTAGCAGACAACTGAGACTTAAGATAAAAAATCATTAGCTTACTATTTCCTATGAACAACATATCATCAACATAGAGAGCAATAATAAGAACTTGATCACTTTCAGCTTTATAATAAACACAATGATCATATTTTGATCTCACAAATCCCAAAGACAATACAAAAGTATCAAATTTCTGGTACCACATTCTAGGTGACTGCTTCAACCCATACAAACACTTTTTCAACTTGCAAACCAGCTTCTCTTTACCTTTTTCAACAAAGTGCTCAAGCTAGGACATATAGATTTCTTCTTCAAGATCACCATGCAGAAATGTTGTTTTCACATCCATCTATTCGACCTCTAAGTCATACGCTACTACAAGTGACAAAATAAATTTGATAGACGTCAACTTAGCTACAGGAGAAAAAATCTCCCCATAATCAATTCCCTCTACCTGGGAATAACCCTTCGCAACCAATCTTTCCTTATACTTTTCCACGCTACCATCTAGACCAATCTTCTTTTTAAATACCCATTTGCAGCCAACAACTTTTCTGCCTTTAGGCAAGGGCACCAAACTCCAAGTGTCATTCTTTTCTAATGATGCCATTTCTTCATTCATGGCTTCGAACCAAGAGTCTGAATCAGACATTTTAAATGCCTCTTTCATAGTCCTAGGCTCATCAATGCTAGAAATTAAAGCATAGGCATAAGTAGAATCTATTAAAGAAAACCCATACCTATCAAGTTGTTTTCTTTCATGGGTTGACCTCCTCACTTGCTGAGGCTGAGGTTCTTCTTCTTCTTCAGAACTTTCAGAACTACTTGAGCTCTCCTTAGTTTCAGGTACATTTTGAATTTTCAATTCCTCTTTATCTGGTGTAGGAGGAATTCCAACTACATCCTTATTGTTTTTTGACTTTGTCTTTGACTGCACATCCAAGGTAGAAGGCTTTAGCTCACAAAAGATTACACTTCTGCTATATACAACCTTCTCTGTATAAGGATTCCAAAGCTTGTATCCTTTTATGCCAGCACTATAGCCAATAAAAATACATTTGACAGCCTTGTTCTCCAATTTAGATATTTTCTCATATGGTGCATGAGCATATGCCTCATAGCCAAAAACACGAATATGTCTTAAAGAGGGCTTCTTACCAGACCATGCTTCTAGAAGCTTTTTCTCAACAAGAACAAAATTTGGAGAATGATTAATCAAGTAACATGTAGTAGCAACAACCTCAGCCCATAACTTCTCCTCCAAGCTAGCACTACTCAGCATACTTCGTGCTCTCTCCATCACTGTCCTATTGAACCTTTCTGCAACTCCATTTTGCTGTGGAGTATAAGGTGTAGTCTTATGTATTTTAATCCCATGGTCTTTAAAATACCTCTCGAAATCATCAGAACAAAATTCACCGCCATTATCAGTCCTTAAACATTTTATTTTTCTTCCAGTCTGATTTTCTACAAGGTTCTTAAATTCCTTAAACCGAATGAACACTTCTAATTTACTTTTCAAAAAAATAGACAAATGCTCTTCTTGAATAATCATCAATAAACGATACATAGTACCTTGACTTAGACAAAGAAGGAACATTCACTAGACCAAATACATCAGAATGAATATAATCTAGCAAACCAAAAGATTTATGAGGACTGGAATAAAATGGAACACAGTGTTGTTTTCCATATATATAATGTTCACAAAATTCAAATTCAAGGTTAAAATCTTCAAGCCCCTCAACCAGGTTTTTATTCTTCAAGGTTTTTAAACTTTTTTCTCCAATGTGGCGTAGCCTATGATGTCAAAGCATAGTCTTTTCTGCTGGAAGTTTAACTTCCATAGAGTTTACACAATTAGGAACATTTCCCTCTTTTCCTCCATGAGTAGCCTTTTGTGACTATATAGAGACACTATTGCATTGAACAACATGTGCATCTAGCTTGTACAAGGTACCAATATGAGCACCCCTTGCTAGCACCATTGAGCCTCTAGTCATCTTGCAGCCATTTCCAGAGAACGTGACTTGCACTCCAATATCATTTAGCTTACTGAAAGATAGTAGATTTCGAGCCAGACCTGGTTTATGCATTACATCATTAATTCCCTTCACTCTTCCATCAGGGAATTGAATTCTGACTCTTCCACGACCAACAATTTCCAAAGTTGAATCGCTCGCCAAGTACACCTTTCCACCATCGTATTCTTCATACTTCGTAAACCAGTCTCTATGAGATGTCATGTGGAAAGATTCTCTAGAATCAATCAACCAGACATCATCTGATGCCTGTGTAGCCAAAGCTGCAATGAAGGTGTCTGCATCACTATGAGAAGAATCATTGTCAGAAGAATACTTCTTCTTCTTCTTCTCCTCCTCCTTACAATCCTTTCGGACATGACTAGGTTTCCCACAGTTCCAACACTTCACCTTTGACTTCTTGCAAGGAGACTTTGATCTCCCCTCTTATTTCGATTTATATTTCTTGTCCTTCTTCTTACCTTTCTCTTTCGACCTTCCTCTAATAGTGAGGGCCTCCTTCACCATCTCAAAAGATTTCCTTCTCATTTCTTCTGATAACAAAGAAGAAATGACATCTTCCATCTTAAAACTAGATTTTTTACTCCCAATAGCTATCACAAGGTGATCCCATGAATTTGGCAAAGAGCACAATATCAGCATACAATGATCCTCTTCATCAATCTTCACACCAATAGATGTTAACTATGAAATCAACATATTGAATGCATTCAAATGATCAGCTATAGAACCTACTTCTTGCATTATCAAAGTGTACAACTTCTTCCTCAGGAAAAGTTTATTCACCAAGAACTTCCCCTGATAAATAGATGCCAGTCTCTTCCACAAGGAAGATGCGGTCTTCTCTTCATGCACATTGAGAAGAACAGAGTCTGCCAAACAGAGTCTTATCAGCCCCTTAGACTTTCTATTTGCAAGGTCCCAATCTTCTTGCTTCATGCCTGTAGGTTTAGTTACAGACACAACAAGCCATAGATCACGATCCACTAAGAGATCCTCCATTTTGAGTTTCCACAACTCAAAATTGCCGCCATTGAATTTCTCTATTTCAATCTTTCCTGACGTGCTTGCCATCTCAATCTGTAATTAGAAATTGAAAAACTTCTACAAGACTCCCACTGAATGGAAATTTACACAAAAAACCCAACGTACCCACAAGGATAACACAACTGGCCAAGCTCCGATACCACTTGTAAGGAAAATTAGATGTGGAAACAACTCTCCTAATGTCAAAACCTCAGGGAAGAATGTAGAGATACCTTTTAAAATTACAATTATAGTCTAATTAAGATGCACATGAAAGAGATAACAGAAATAGAGTATTTGACACACACATATGGACACCAGATTTATGTGGGAAAACCATTACGGGAGAAAAACCCACCACACCAAGAGAAATTACTTTGTATTACAATAATGTAGATTACATACAAATATTAGACTTATCTTTCTGATGTCATATTGCAGTAGATTTCACAATGATCAAACTTTTACAGGAACCTTCAAGTTATAATCTTTACAGAATAGAAATCATGGTGATTATACAACCACACAACAATCTGTTGATCCTTCGAATCATCTTCTAACCAGACATCATCTCCAATCACTGAGTATAACCATGTCACCCCTGTCTATTGAGCTTCCTCTCAGAACTGCCACAATGAACTGTCTTCCAATAGTTCCCATTCTGCTCCTCTGATTGGTTGACTACAAGCCACATAGGATAGTCTTCACACGGTCAAAAGGCTTCAACTATGTTGGCATGTCGGTGAGACACTAACCGTGTCTCCCCGATGCCCAAAGGCTTCATTGTTGATATCGGCGTAGGTTCCAACAGTTGGCAAGATGGTATAGTGAACTCCTTGAGTCATACTGAATCCATTGACATTCATTTCATTCCTATCGGCAAGAGTTTCCTCATCGACAAGACTCATATCGCTATTCACAAGTCACACCACCAATAGAATTCTTCATTGCTAAGACACACGTCCATCATTGAGACTTTACTCTGAAGACTTTAAGTTACATCGAGCACCGAATGGTCACTAGGAGTCATACCCAGAATAAACTACATCGGCGAGACATAAACACATTTCCAAAACTTCATACCGGAACATTCATGTTACCCCAATGAACATCGGCAAGAGAAAAACATGTCGCCAGGAGTTCATAGCGAAGTCACATGCCACAATGAAGACTCCTAAGTGTAACCGTTCGGCAAGACATTCATACATCGGTAAGACTTCTTACCAATAGTATCCCTCTCGGCCAAGTCTCTTCGATGACTTCAAAGGTGAAGCTTTCAGCAAGACACTCCACATCAACAGGACTTCTCACCGAAGAATATAAGATATGCTGAAGACCACAAAATGTAACATACTATCAGTGAGACATATTACTCGATAAGACTTCTCACCGAGCCACCATAGGTTATCCCGATGACTCCAATGTATAAGCGTTCAGCAAGACTCCTGCAAGGTCACAACGACTTGAACTGTTCAACAAGATTCAAGCTACTAGTCGGCCAGACACAAAAGATGTCACACTGACTTGGCCCTTTCAGAGGTTTTAGCCTATGGGATTGAGGCACATATTTCCAACACACTCAAGGTGATATATAACAAAAGGAGGAAATGTGTACAAATTTTGATTAATCCTATCCAAATTTACAGCTACAAATGAGAAGAAGATAAAATAAATTGAGTAGTAGTTGACTATCATTTCCAAAAACCTTGATCCCTTGACTGACAATGTGTGTCATCGAGATTGTTAGGTAATATCCTTGCTTGAACAAATGATGAATTTAAAGTTTAAAAATGAAAGAATCATTATCAGAGTAAGTGACTTAAGGGAACTGATTAGCACAAAAATTGAGATGTTGGTTAATTCCTTAAAGGAAGCAAAAAGTGTTGTCACCACCCCTGATTCGGTAAGCCTGGAAGCAACAAAAACATTATCCTATCTTTTTTGTGGTCACATAACCATTTTGGAAAGTCTAAAGAGTATTTGGGATTCCACCCTTAGTGAATTGAAAAATGTCTTTGAAGACATCTTCAAAGTGTTGTAAGTCTCTGGATAATACTTGTATAGTTTTGTACCCCCAATTTTTTCATTGATGTCAAAGGGGGAGAGAGAGTGTAGTGAAAAATGTCTTAATACTCTTAGGGGGAGTAATATTTTATAGTGGTACATTATTTAGTATTTTGTATACTGGCAGTATATTAATCTTGACACTTAGTCATTTTTCACTAAGTGTTGCAATCAATGCCAAAGGGAGAGATTGTTGGCATATGATGCAAGTGGATGTAATTTTTGGATTCTAGTATTGTAATTGATGGCAACTAAACTCAGATTTTTGGTCCGAAGTTATGCATTCAGTTGCATCGGAAGAGAAAATGAAAATTGTGTGTTATCGGCAGTGTTACCAAAAAAATAGGGCATCCAGTTTGATAGCTTCACCGGATCACCATTTTGGGTTGTGGATTGATTCATTTTATTTTCAAGCATGTGGAACATACTATTATTAAGTCTCGTGAAGTTGTTTTTTCAGCTATAAGATTGAGTAGGTTTGGTTGGACATTTTTCTATCTATTTTCTTGGAGAAGCCGACACAGTGGAAATGATGTAGTGGATGTATAAAGAACTTGAATTATTTTAATTATCTTCAAATCTAGATGATCAACTATTGGTCCTAGCTATTGTTTAGCTGAATTGTTTGGATCCACATTGAAATTATCAATCGATTGGGCCGACTAGTTGTGAATTTTATTAAGTTTTGTTGAAGCTGACCTGTGGCGATTGATCCCTTGTGAGAAGATATATTTATATTTTTTTTCATATCATTTGGATGTGTATAGAAGTTTTGTGTGTGTATGTTGTGAATGTCTAAGTTTTATTTGAGCAATATCATGTATAGTTTCACTTGTGTATAAATATCTCATGTGCGAACTTGAGCAGAATAGGGCTGAAGTTCTTCATTAGTCATCAGGATAGAAGTTTGACATCAGAGCTAAACCAAATTGTAATCAATCATTGGAAAATTCTGTTATCTCAATTCATTTTCTTTTGGATATATTCCAAACTTTTGTAAGGGTAGTGAGCCCCATTTTGAGTAGTGAGCTCTAGGCAGTGACCCTGAATGCAAGTTCATTCCCATTTTTTAATACTTCTTTTGAATATACTTAGAACTTATTGTGGATTTCCCATCCACTGTGGTTTTTCCCCTTATAGGGTTTCCATGTAAATTTACTTTTGTTATGGTTGCACGTGGTTTCTTGTTTTCTATTCTTGCATATTGATTTTGATTAAATGTGTTAGGTTGATTAAAGGTCAAGATAAAAGAATTAATTTTTGTAGAACACTAATTCACCCCCCCATCTCAGTGTTGCTTGTTTCCAAAGGTACAAGGATTGTTAGCGGAAATACCCAAGGTAGTAATGAAATTGCTAGTAGGTTGCATCTTTGTTTTAACTTGAGGATTCATATAGGTAGGAATAGAGGAAATGGTTGTAGGAGGAGGAATTTGAGTTCCTTGTTGACTTTAGACATTGTTAAAAGGTAAATCACAACTAGTTGTTGAGGTAAGATGTTTTCCAAACACTTGAGCTAGGTTACACACAAGTTCAACTCCTTCACTTTCAATCACATGATGTATATTATCTATGGTAGGAATAGAAGTGGTTGAAATTTTTCAGTACTCAATTGATTTTGTAAGTTTTCTAAGTCTTCATGGACTTTCATTATATTTTCTTGTGGAATAGTAGCAACCATTATTTCAACACTTGTCACATTACTTGAAGGCATATATTTTTTAAGGGTATGGATCATACCTAGTGAACTAATTTCAACACTAATAGTGAAAGAGCTAGATAACCCAAGATCCATGATGATTGTGATATCGCAAGATGACATGAGTCTCAAACTTCATCTCACTATAGTATTAACAATAAGACACCAAGTAGGTGTTTTATGTGCAGGAATGAAGCTGAGACTGTTAATCATCTTTTTCTCCATTGCCCTTATGTGTTGAATATTTGGGATAAATTATTGGGGCTTCTTGAGATGGTGTGGGTCTTCCCTACTTCTGTTGAAGATTTCTTCATTCAATGGAAAGCTCCTTCAAAAAATCTATTTGTGAGAAAGCTATGGTCTCTCATTTTTCCATTTGTTTCTTGGAATATTTGGAAAGAAAGGAACAATAGAGTTTTCAGGGATAAAGAGATGAAGGAAGGGGACGTGTATGCTAAAATTGTAAGAGCAATAAAGGAAATTTTATCTTTAATTCCTGGAAAAATGTTTGAGAAAGCTATTTGGTCTCCCTTTGATGCTGCCACAGCCGAAAAGTGGAATACAAATTTAAGTGGGACAAAAACTCTTAAATCTAGAGTTTGTGGGAGAGAAAATACTATCTGGTCTATGCCGCCATTAGGTTGGATTAAGGCCAACTTTGATGGTGTGGCCAAAGGTAACCCAGGTAAAGCTGGTAGTGGGGGTGTTTTAAGGGACAACACTGGGGCTTTTATTGCGGCTTTTGCTATGGACATTGGAATTCAAACTAACCATGTGGCGGAAGCTGTTGGGGCTTTTCATGCTGTCAGCCTAGCCGTCAAGATCAACACAAAAAATCTGTGGTTGGAGGGCGATTCTTTGAATATAATAAATTGTATTCTTGGACTTACCCCCGCTCGTGGACCATCAAAAAGTGGATCGAAGACACGCAAGCTTTATTAAGGAAATTTGAAAAAGTGAAAGTGTCACACGCCTATAGAGAAGCCAATATGGTGGCGGATTTCTTCGCCAACGAAGGGGTTAAGAAAGGTGGGGAGAAAATGTGGAGGAAGAATGACAACCTCCATAATGAAGTGAAAGCGCTAATTTATTATGATTCAGTGCATGGGAGAGAAGGAAATATTAGTCATGATGAAATGGATAAAGATCCAGTACATCGATTTCATTAGATTTGATGGGACCGACGTCACTTTCTTTTTCAAGAAGAGTCTGCGGCACGCTTTCTGGGTGTTCGATAGAAATTTCCTAAACGGGACCCAAAACAACCATTCTGAGTGGTATTACAGTGGGCTGACTATGGGTGAAGAAAGGAAACGCGTGGAGCCGAGCAATTTCCAGGAGCATAGAAAGAATACTAAAGCTTGGGAAAGAATTGAAAAGGGAGGTTTAGTCCCTTATATGGAAAAGCTCCATGGTACGGATGAAGAGATGCTGGACTATTTTGTCAAAAATTGGAAAAATGGAGAGATCGTGTTGTTTGGAAGGAATGTTAAGTTGAGTGAGGACTTAATTGGTGAAATAACAGGTCTCTCGACTGAGGGTGTTAAATTCTACCATGATCGACGTTTCTCTGATGAAGCGGTTATCAAGTTTCCCAAAAAAGACAAGGAGAAAGTGAAGATGGTCAAGGTTGCTAACAGTTACTTTGATGTGGAGTCCATAAAATCTATTTGGCGGAAAGTTTTAAGAGTCATCATGGAATATATTACGGTTGATGGACGCTTTACCAGAGCCTATGGTTACCACTTTGCCATTTTGAATCATTTCCGTCATAAGGTTCGTATATCTCTGCCTTTCTACTTATTTTCCTCTTTGAAGAATTGTCTCGATGATGTGGAAAGAAACCCTAGGAGGAATGCTATTATCCACCCTGGTCTTGTTAGGCTCATTTTTGAGCATTTTCAAAATCTTCCTGCACTACCTAAAACTATAGATATTGAAGAGTTGGATGATGAGGAAACTGAAAGTAGTAAGGAAATTGAGCCCCGGGCCCCCCCTGCTTGTGCTCCTGTTGGCCTTGATACCTTTGCTCCCCTGTCTTTGTCCGGTAGGAAAAATCTAAAAGTTCCTGCCCCGTTGTCTTATCCTATACGACATCCGCTGCCTGAGGACCCTAGTCCAGATCTGGCTCCTCTACATTGTCTTAACCCCCAGTCGTCTCCTAGGTGCCCCACTCCAGGTTTGTCCCCTGGTTTTAAAGGTAACCCTGTTATGAAACTTGTTTTGTACTTTGGAAATTCTATGGAGATCATCTCTGAGAAGCCCTTGGTTAGTAAGGATTCGGCCCCTAGTGCCCCTATTTCTGGACAAGTTGGGAATGAAAATTTTGAAACCCCTATTCAGGATGAAATTAATTTTGTCCTGAAAATGCTCAAGCCTGAGGAAATGGTTAGTGTTGCAGAAAAAAGTACAGAGGGTCTTTTTACCATTCTCAAATGGACCCAGAAAGAAGTTTGTGATTTGAAAGGCCATATTACTGTTCTCAATAATAAGGTTATGGAACTGGAGCAAAAGATCAGTTGGGATAGAAGAGTTAGTGAGGATCAGGAAATTCCTTTACCGAGGAAAAGACAGCAACTACAAGAGGATAGATTAACAAGTATTGAATGTAATATGTTCAAGTTTGGACAAAACATAAGGGCCACTGTTGCAAACAACCACAAAATCGCAAGGCATAATACAATCATCATAAATACGATGGTGGAAAAGCTTGAAAAAAGTCAAAAGGGTTCGCTGGTGGTGGATTTGGATGTGAACAGAGGCGGCAGCAAATCGGCCGGTGAAGGTATTTCGACTTGTACCAGAGCAAACATAAAAAGGAAAACCCCGACTTCTTCACACATGGTTCAAATCCTTAGGCAGGGGTTACAGGATATGCAGAATGTTGAAAAAGAAGCTGAGGAGTTACTAAATAATTTGGAGTAACTTGGTGTTTGGTTTTCTGGTTTTTTTGGGTGGTCCTTTTTTTGGACCCTGCTATCTTTTGTTGTTGTCATTTCCTTTTTGGGACAACTGGTTGGTTGTTGGTACTTTTTTATGTTTATCTTTCGTTTGTTTGAACTTCGTGGTTTCAGGTCCCTGTAAAACCTATTTTTTTCCTTTTCAAAAACAATAAGACACCAAGTTGTAAAGCTCATGCAAGGGACAATCAATGAATGCAAGATAAATGATATTCTCTAATTTCAATTCAAATGAAATTAAGCTAGATGCAATGAAATGAATGAAACAGAAACTCAGTAAACTGAAATATAAATCTAGCAACAACAAATAGAAGCATATAAACAAGGTTTTTAATGTTCTAAAGTGTAGTTTCAAGTCTGACATGGGACTAAATCAACTAGAAAGGTGTATGAGTCCTAGTTAAGGTTTTTCAAGAACTCAAATACTACAAAACACACCACACAAAATATGTAGAATTTAGGTAAAACAACCTTCACTGGAATTAAATTTCCCAGAGGGTTGTATGAGTCCTAGATTAAGGTTTTGACACTAATTTATGAAAATTCTTAGTGAATGTTAGGTTTTCTAGTTTGAATGATGTCTAGACTAAGTACAATTATATATTTTAATTGAATTTCAATGATGCAAGAGGAAAAAATGCAACCTATATGCACTTTCACTAATTCAGGATTTAGAAATATTAAATGCAAATTTTAGTAATGCAATACCTAATGCAAAGTTAATGTAAGCTAGATCTAGGACTATGATGTACACCAAATCAGAAAATAAGTTGTTCTAAATGCTAGGTTCACCAAAATGAAACATATAAAATTTTCACTCTATGTTTTGGGAGATAGAACTAAAGGGGGATTAGGGTTCCTCCACCAATTTCCTTTAAGTTTCATTCAAGGGAACCTTAGATATCTCAATATAGGGATGGAAATTAGGGAAAGAGATATTAAAAAGGTGTCCTAGGGGTGTGATTAAAGAGTAAAAGGGGGTTCACCACAAAGAAAAGGCTTGTAAACAAAGAAAAGCAATAATATGCAAACTTAACCATTCAAGTCAGGATATGAAACTAAAAATCAGAACAATGAACTGAGAAATGATAGAGAGGCACCTGGATAATTGAAGAAGCTTGGAACAAGATCTGAATTATTAAAAATATGACTTTTAATGCACATTGGGACTCATATTCTAGTAGGGTTGATTTAGTCCTAGTTTAGGGTTTTGGGCCGAAATCTAGAATCTAGAACTACTAAACTAGGATGTATAGAAAATTTTTGAAATCTGGTGAACTAAGAGTCACATTCTAGAAGTGGCAATTTAGTCCTAGTATCAGGGTTGATCTAAAACTCTAATATCCTCTAATGTTCTCTTGTAGCTTCTCTCTTATCAAATCTTTTAGTTTGAAACTTTGAATTGCAACTGTAGACATCTAAATCTAATCTCTCCCATATGGTTAAATTTACTCCCTTTTCGTCTACCATATTAAATATTAATTTATTAAATTAATATTGCACCTTTTATTTCATATCTATAAAGTATTTAATTTAATAATTAAATGCTTTATCTTTCACCCTCTTCCCCTCTAAATTAAATAAATACACTAATTTATTTAATTTAGTCATTTTCCCCTTTTGATTTAAAATCAATTTAAAATTCTTCACTTTCTCTCTCCTTGTCACATCCTCCATAATCTGGCCCTAATTTGAATTAATTTAATTAATTCATGATTATGATGTGCATCCTCTTAATCAAAGATTATGTCACATCCTCCTACATTTTCCACTTGCCTCTAATCCTCCATTAATTAGTCTAATCCAATATTTGCACAACCTTAACCAAGGTCATTAGCCAGATTTAGCACCACTTTTTAGCCAACCTTTGCATTTACCTTCTTTTGGCATTGACCCCCTTTCCCATGTGAATTTTTAATTCACATTTATTTATCCTAGGTCCTAAGGCTTCTAGAACCTTGGACTTGTCACATCTTCCACATGTGACCAAGTCCCACCTTTTTGGAACTCACCTTTTACCCTTTAGATTCTCCTAAGAATGTGAATTTTTAATTCACATTTATATTTTCAACCACCTCTACTTTTCCCATGTAGATTTTTGAGGAATTCCAAAATTCCTCAAATGTCCCTTTCACTCCCACTTGGGGACAAGAAATCCCCTTTTGAGGAAATCTTCTCACTCCCCAAGGTGCTTGGAAGGTACTTGTCCTTCCTCCACCTCATGTACCTTTTGGCCACCTCACCTCCACCTCATATCTCTTTAGCCAGTTCACCATCCACATGTCAAGATGTGAGGGCTTGTGGGTTCTCAACCCACCATAGCCCTTCATCTTTACCGTTGAATTCTCTAGAGAATTCAAATTCTCCTATAAATACCCCCTCTTCAAGGGCATTTTCAACACTTAGCCATTTTAAAACTGCATGCTGCCAATTTGCATTCTCACTCATTTAGCCATCCATTCTAACCATTTTGCATATGTTGATCTTACATTTAGCCACTCAAGAAGCCATCTAAGGAGCACACAAAATCATCTCAATCAAGGGCTAACCAAGGAGTCTTCAACAACAAGGAAGGTATAACCATTTGCATCTTGTTTTATCTATTTTCCTTCTTGTTTTATCACTCTTTAGGCTAATCTTGAAGTGTCCTTAGTCTTTTATCATTCACATTTTATGTTATTTTGCACATTAGAGTAGGGTAAAATTCCAAGGTACACAACAACCTATAGACGACTTTCTATGATTTTACAATGTAGATGACAACTTTGACAACTTGACAACTTTTCTCCAATCTTTCTCTTTAATGGATGTTCAACCTAGATCTATAAATCACACATCAAAGAGAGGGGAAAAGTATTTTTTTTGTTAGTGCATAGGGGTTTTCCTTGGTCAAATCATGTTTTGTTAAGAAAATCTTGAAATTAATAGGAATAAAATGAAGGAATGATGAATGAACAAATAAGGTATGTTGCAACTTACCAAACCTTTGGAATAAAGGCTATGATATTGTAAGTAATGGATAGCATAAATGTAGATCTTGAATCTTGATTGAATACTATGGATCTTGAATTGAATGCTTGCTTAAATCATAAGAACCTACATCATAAATGTTAGCTCAAAAACAAACATGATGTATGATGACTTTAACATGATGCTTGATTCTTGAATAATGCTCCAAAATTCTTGATAGTCACTCTTGAATGCTCTTGTAAACTATTGTAATCATAAAATTACTATAGGAATGCTCTCATCAATTTTCTAAGAGAAAATATGTGAAATAACCTTGTATTTATACTTGTTTATGCCAAATTTCCTGAAATTATAGCACTACCAGCTGACATCAAATCTAAGAATAAAATCTCACCAATAATTTGAATTCAAAATTATGTCCAAGATAAGTGAGAGTCATATGCTAGTTGTGGTGTATGAGTCCTAGTAGGCTAGGATTGGGACAAAAATTTAAAGAAATATTAAGTTCTATGCCAAATTCAAGTTCATGCCTTCAAACATAGGTGAGACCCATACACCCAAGGTGGCATATGAGTCCTAGATCACTAAATCTTGGCCATAAAAACTAAAATCATTAAATTATGAGTGGTCATTTGATATGTGTCAGGAGTATCCATAGAAAGAAGCATTAAATCAGGCTTGTGGATGCAAAATAGGACAAAATAAGGCATAAAGAAGCCTAATTTTAGTAGGGAGGGCCCAAAAAAGTATGAAAATGTAGAGGGATACATTTT
This sequence comes from Sequoia sempervirens, assembly GCA_007258455.2. Lineage (NCBI taxonomy): Eukaryota > Viridiplantae > Streptophyta > Pinopsida > Cupressales > Cupressaceae > Sequoia > Sequoia sempervirens. The sequence goes on from VDFB02252616.1 coordinate 63,764,671, forward strand.
TGTACACTATAATTGTATTATGCTAAACACTTATGAACAAAAATGAAAGTAGAGGTTTGTTCAAATGGAATTTTCTCAGTTCATGTAAGGTCTCCTCTTAGGGAACATTGTGCCTAATGTCTCCAAGAGAGGAAAAATCTAGGATAAGAGAATAAAAACTTAGGGAATGCAATGTGTAGCATTCCCCCTAAGAGGAAAGCCATATTCTAAGAAATATCACTCTCAGAGGAAACCAAACCCAATGACACCACCGAGAAAAAGATGCATCACAAGAAGAAAGAAAATAGCACAATGAAATGTGAGGATACAAATTTATGTCCCCACTTTAAAGAATTTGATAGCACCATTGCCAGGAGAAATTTAATTTAAAGTGGCCAATGAAGAAGACATGAAAGATTATTCAAAAATCCCTATGCCAAGTCATATTTTCCAAACTGAAGCTACGTCATGAAAAAGAGAGAAAGGCATTTGTCTCAAAATGAAAACACATAAGGGATCTATGGTTTTGAGGTCAGTATATCTTTTCTATAATGTTTTAGAGAGCTTGGAAGCATCATCATTCCCCAAATACTCATAGAACTAAATAACAAATAGATAGTGAAAAGAACAAAAAATATTTTAGGTCAACATGGGAGAGACCTAGATGTCTCAACGCCTTGTTTTGTCCCCAAAAGGAAAATAAAGTACAAGCAAAAAGATAAAGGCTGATGACATATAGAAGAATGTAGATAAAAATAGATGAATGCACTTGAAGAGAGATACATCAAACGAAATAGTACATGGGATCACATTATGCACATGCAAAATAAAATAGAGAAAAGACTAGTGGGTATGTGCAAGATCATCATGGAAAAAATAGGCCCTTAAGTGGCAAAAAATTTAAAAAAAGAAGAGTTACGCAACTTGACATAAATATTTGAATAATATATCTATATTATTTCAAACATATGTTTGAATAGAATATGTAGAAAATTGAATGTAGTTTCTAAACTACTAGGTTTATTTAAAAATAAAAATCTATTTGGTGAAAATTTGAAATTTCAATGATAGTACTTAAAATTTTAGGGAAAAAATAAGTAGGTGTTTGTCGACCACCTAATCACAATAAAATGATAATATTTTCTATAAGATTTTTAGACATAAGTAGAGGACTCATGTCCGAATGTGATGCATTTTTTTTGTAATTTTTTTCCAAGTAAATAATTAATTATGATTTTTTTATTACAAATTTAAAAAAATATAAAAACTCATGTGTTTAACCACCTTAACTTGGTCAAAACTTCATGAAATTCATTTTTTCTTTTTTTAATCCTATAGTATGTGAAGTATAGAATGTGATACCATTTGAAAGCTATAGATATTTTTCAATTAGGACTTTAGTTGTAATTCAAATAGAAAATGAATAATAATTATTTATTAAATTCAAAGTAAAGCATAATTTATATTGGTGGAAAGCTGAGAATCTCCTTTAAAAACCCTTTTCATTTCATCAATTTTGGGTTAAAAAAAAGTCGTTAGACACATAGCCTACAAATACCCATCATATCGCCACTTTTTGGCCCATCATGATCCTACACATACGTTAGTAAGGCACTTGTGAGTCAACCTATATCAGGTCATCTACATCTCAATCTTGTTCATTATATACAAAAGGCAGACAACTAGCCAAAGGGACAACATCAAGTGTCAAAACTAGGACAAGGATGAGCTGAGATAAATGATGAGAATGAGATCCTTGTGATAAAGAAAATTGTTTGCAATGAATGTTAAACATGTAATAGTGAGCATTCTAGGATCCTACAACTATTACATTGAAATGAGCAAAGCTCATTCTTTAAGGTACTATCGCTATCATATCAAATTTCTCAAGGATACTCCTTAAGGCATGACACTCATCAGTACTATGCACAAAAATTCTATTATATTGAAAATATGACATGTTTTTGTTCTTTTTTCTTTTTCTTTTTTTTTCTTTAATGGGTGGCATTGCTAGAATTCCTTTATTAAGAAGTATGTGTAAGTTCCTTTTAGTGAGAGACATGGGACAAGTGGTGCAGGGCACCATAGGCCTCCATGATACATTAAAGAGTCTAATGTTGTGCTTTTGGTGTTTGAGTAATTTTTTTGATTGAATAAGGTCTATTTAGTCCATGTGTAATTCATTTGCATGTTTTTGAGTATTTGGTAATAGGTTATGAAAAGTTGTCATTTTTTCAAAAGTTGCTAAGCAACTTTGATTTTCGGTGAGAAAGGGAAGTTGAACAGTTAGAATTTAGAAATTACTTGGGGAATATATGGTTATTTCTTATAAAATATTAAATACATCATGTAATGGTTGAGCCAAGGTTCTAGTGGTAATTTTGTAAGTTGAACATCAATAAAGTTTTGGTTTTCTACATTTTCCTATTGTATTTTGTTGCGACAGGAGGTTGTATGGCCTTGTATAGCCTACAAGTGGTCTCAAATTCATTGGAGCTGATGAATAATTGAATCTAATCTCTAAAAAACTTGGTTTTATTAAATTTCATTCAGTTTTGAGCATTTTAGAAGCAATTTACTCCATACTGTTCTTAAACCCTAGGTTTTGGTGCTTTAAGTGAAGAAAATGGAGTTTTGAGCAATTCCACTAGTGAAATGGCCTAATAACTAGTGTAATGGAATTAGTTAGGTTGTATTTTATTTATATGAAGTTTCCAAGAGTAAGGGTTAATGTTTGATGAAGATTAGGTGATGCCTTAGGTGGAAAACCTCTTGTTTTGGGCACAAAAAGTTGCATAGAAGTAGGGTTTTGTAGAAAAGGTGTTTGGAACCCATTCTAGTTGACAAGATTTGCATATGTAGATCCCATATGACATGTTATGAGCTCTAGAATGAATAATTGAAGGTTGGAGTTGGTAGAACCAATAGTTTCCTTGTCAAACGAGAATAATTAGGGCTATGGTGAAACGTAGCAACAAGAATTAGAGGGTTGTATTCCAAAGTAACCACCCCTATAATTTTGATATGGTTTTAAGTGTCAAAAAGGGTATCTAGAATAGTTATTAGATTATAGGTTGGGGGTCTGGTTTGTAAATTATGACAGAAAAAGGTGTTTGTTGTGCTACAAGGCATAATGTCAACTTGTGAAGAAAATCTTTTTGTTTATTGTGCTAAGACTTTGGAAAATATTTGATTGAGTGTGTTACACATTTGATACCTTTCTCTACATCAAATTGGTATCAGATCATAGGTCTAATATGAAGAAGGGAAAAGGTTGAGCTGAAGAAGGAATAAAATGCCTCCAAAAGGGAAAACTATTGCTAGAGAAGTGAATGAGTTGAAAGAAAAGCATGATAGAGAGATAAAAGAGCTGAAGGAGAGGATTTCTACATTAGAAATAAGTTAGAAGAGAGGTATGCTCATGGGTAATGAGAGTGACTCCAAAGAAGAAGAGGAAGAAGAGAATGAAGAAGAAGAGGAAGAGGAATTTGATCCTGATGATCAAAGGATGACTAAGTTACTTAGAGCAGTGAAGGAAGATAAACACAAGGTGAAGATTGATGTACCTACGTATGGAGGTAATTTGAATGATGAAGAAATTTTAGATTGGATTGTAGCACTTGAAAATTATTTTGAGTGTGAGGATGTACCTGAGGAGCAAAGGGTAAATATTGCAACAAAAAAGTTGAAGGGTCATGCTTTATTATGGTGGTATTATGAGTAGACTAAAAGGAGGAAAAAGGTAAGTCAATTTTTTTTTCTGGGATAGAATGGTGGCTAAGTTTAAGGGTAAGTTCTTACCATTTGATTATACAATTCAAATGTATAAGAAACTTCAAGGTCTAAAACAAAAAGAAATGGATGTCAAACCCTATACTGAAGAATTTTATAAGTTGAGTATAAGGGAAGGTCACATGGAGGATGATGTGGAGAAGGTGGCTAGATACCTTAGTGGGTTAAGATTCAACATTCAAGATGAGTTAAATTTGAAAAATCCAAGAATGGTTGAGGAGTGCTATCAAATGGCAATTAGCGTTGAAGAAAAGGTAAAGAGAAGGCAAGAAAAACAAACCAGGGGTAGAGCTAGCACTTCTAGAGGAAGAGGTTCATTTTCTACTCCAAGGTAGTCATATGAGAACACTCATCAAGGCGTCAAAGGAAAAGGAGCCATCACAAAGGAAACTCGTCAAAACCACTTGTAAGTGCATGAGTAAGGTATTTAAGGTTGTAATTGATTCAAAGAGCACATATAACATGGTTTCTAATGAGATGGTTGAGAAACATAGATTGTCTAGAATACCACATCATACTCCTTATAAAGTTTATTGGTTGAATGAGGGTTAGAATGTTTTGGTTAATGAGAAAACATGGGTAGAGTTCAATATAGGAGTGTATAAGGACAAAATTCTATGTGATGTATTTCCTATGGATGTGTGCCATTTTTTGATAGGGAGACCTTGGCAATTTGATAGGCATGCTATGTATGATGGTAGAATAAATACATATGAGATAGAAAAAGATGGAATCTCCTTTACTTTTACACCATTGATAGAAGATGATAAGGGACAAACTAAGGAAGCCAATATGATGATGGTAGGAAGAAAAGAGTTCATAAAGGTAGATGAAGAAGAGTAGAGGAACCTTGTAGCTAATTCAAAACTTGGTAGTAGTATCATAGTATACATGAAGATTGATTATCTTTTGGAGAGAGATGATATTGAGTTGTCAAAATATGATTTGTTGAAGTTCAAAGATGAATCGATTCTTGGGATTGAAGACTGTCTTAAGGAATATGTTGATATGATGATGGAAGGGTTGTTTTATTCATTTCTTTGAGAAACTAATAGTGGTCATTCTATTTCTGTCAAATCAAAGGTTAATAAACCTGAGACAGTAGCAGACATAAGGGAAAAACATTAGATGGAAGAGATAGAAAGGACAGTTGAAGAGGCTAAGGCTACAATACAAAGAGATGTGGGGTATGTGTAGGATCATCATGGAAAAAGTACGCCCTTAAGTGGTGAAAAATTCAAAAAAATCAGAGTTAGGCAACTTGACATAAAAAATTGAATAAGTTATCTTTATGATTTTAAAAATATGTAAGAATAGAATCTATAGTAAATTTCATTTAGTTTCTAAAATACTAGGTTTATTTTAAAAAAATCCATTTGGTGAAAATTTAAAATTTCAATGCATAGTACTTAAATTTTAGGAAAAAATAAGTAGGTGTCTGTTTGACCACCCTAACCACAATAAAATGATAATATTCTTTTATAAAATTTTATATATAAGTAGAAGACTCATGTCCCGATGTGATGCATATTTTTTTGTAATTTTTTCCCATGTAAATAATTAATTATGATTTTTTTATAAATTTTTTTTTAAAAAATATAAAAAGTTGTATGTTTCACCACCTTAACTTGGTCAAAACTTCATGAAATTGATTATTTTTTAATCCTATAGTATGTGAAGCATAGATTGTGACACATGTTTTGGATTCAAAAAATGTGAGGCTGTTTGAAAGCTATAGATGTTTTTCAACCAGCCTATCAATCAGAACTTTAGTCATAATTCACATAGAAAATGAATAATGATTATTTATTAAATTCAAAGTAAAGAATAATTTATATTGGTGGAAAGCTGAGAATCTCCTTTAAAAACCCTTTTCATTTCAACAATTTTGGGTAAGAAAAAAGTCATCAGCCACATACCCTACACATACCCATAATATCACAACTTTTTGGCCCATCACGATCCTGCACATATCCTATGGGCAATTCCAAGTACACCATTGAAGTGAAGAGGAAGGTAGTGTATTACAAGGAAGAAGGAGATGAGGTTGTAGGTGAAAAATTATATTTTACAACATTGTGTAGATAGAGGGAGGAATCACAAATCATTCATTAAGTGAAGAGTAGCAATCTCAAGTGGAGAATTGGTCAAAACCAAAAGAAAATGCTTATTTTTAGTACTTGATTCATTAGAAGGGATTTCCTAATGGAAAAAAAACTTGGAGGTCCAAGAAGGACAAGATCAAACATGAATTTGTTGTTGCAACACTGTCATCAAGGGGACTTGAGACAATTTTGCTCAGGGGGTATGGTGCAGGGCACCATAGGCTTCCATGATACATGAAAGAATCTAATGTTGTGTTTTTTGGTTTTTGAGTCATTTTTTTATTGAATAAGGTCTATTTAGACCATGTGTAATGTATTTTCCATATTTTTGAGTTATTTGGTAATAGGTTATGCAAAGTTGTCATTTTTGCAAAAGCTATAAAAAATTGCTAAGCAACTTTACTTTTTGGTGAGAAAGGGCAGTTGAACAATTAGAATTCAAATTTTTTTTGGGGAATGGTTGGTTCTTCCTTAGAAAATATTAAATACATCATGTAATGGTCAAACCAAGGTTCTGGGGGTAATTTTGTAAGTTGAACATCAATAAAGTTATGGTTTTCTACATTTTCCTATTGTATTTTGCTACTACAAAAGGTCGTATGACATTTTATGGCCTACAAGTGGTCTCAAATTCATTGGAGTTGATGAAGAATTGAATCTACTATAAATAACTTGGTTTCATTGAATTTCATTTAGTTTTGAGAATTTTAGAAGCAATTTACTCCATACCATTCTAAATCCCTAGGTTTTGGTGCTCTGAGTGAAGAAAATAGAGTTTTGAGCCATTCCACTAGTGAAATGGCCTAAGAACTAGTGGAATGGAAGTAGTTAGGTTGTATTTTGTGTCTATGAAGTTTGCAGGAGTAGGAGTTGTAAGTGTGGAAAAAGTAAACTAAATACAATTAAATACACCTCTTAATGAAACATTGTATCAAGATTAAACATGAATTAAACTAATTTAAAACACAGAAAATCTTGAAAGCATCTCATTGTTTCCTATCTCAAAAGATTTATGAGTCATGGAAAGGCACTCAGATTTGATAAAGTAGTGTGACTATTAAAATGCCTATTCAGAGAACAAAATGATGCTAAATGTTGTTATTGTGATGATGGGTAATGAAACTAAAAGCTCTGATGCTATTGTAAATGAAGCCTGATGAATGAAAGCTATAGTAAAAAGAAACTATGATGTTGCTATGATGTGAAATCTATTGATGCTAAGATGCTATGATAGTTGATGCTAATGCTACTGCTATTTCTATTGCTATAATATTATTGCTATGAATGCTATGTATGTTGCAGAGTAAGTTTGCACAATGATTTAGGGATCCATTCTTTGCTTTAGAAGGATGTATATATAGATTTTCGGCAGCAGTTTTGCACAGGGGTAACACAACAGAGGCTGAGATTCAATCTGGAGATTTGAATGGTAATAGATGAGAATGTGGAGCTGATTATGGGGATTGTTCCTCCCCATGAAAACACCAGGAAAGATGGGAGGAAAGATTTGAGGAAGAAGATTGAGAGGATTGTCTGTAGGTTTGTCCCCGAGGCTTTTCCCATGAATGCCAGTTAAATTAATTAGATTTGAAAAACTTATTTTATTGGTGGGTGAATAGAGGGATTTGATTTATGCCCTTATTTAAATATTTTTTATTTATATAAATTAGAAAAAAGGGAGTTAAATAATTTAATTAAATAAACTATAGAAGTTTGTTTATTAAATTAAATAGAAGAAGTATGATAATTAAACAATAAATTATAAAGCTGTATTTATTTAATTAAGATTGAATATGATGTAATAATTAAATCATGCCAACTATAAAGTTGTTTATTTAATTAAAACTGAAGAAATAGGAGAATTTAGAATGTGAACTATTTAAATAAGTATTTAATAGTAGATGAATTTCAATATGATATTCAAATAAATTTTTTTTATTTAAATAAGACGAAAATAACTGAATCAAGATTGAAGAATTATGATGAACTATTTAAATAAATATTTTCTATTTATTTAATAATAGAGGATTTTAAGGATTAATTAATTAAATAAGTCATATTTAATTAATCAATTTTCTCCAGACTATTTTTAAGTGTATACATTTTGCCCCTCTTTGAAGTGATGTGTTTACGCATTGCTTCAAAGAAAATTTTGTGCTATTGCTAGTATTGACGAAAAAAATTCAGTGTGCCCCATACATGATTTTCAAGTGATTGATGGATATATGCCCCCTCGGGAGATAAATTAATGAATTTTTGTTTTTTTTTAATTTTTTTGAATTTTTCAAGTTTTTATGATTTTCTGATGATTTGTTGTAGATTCGATGAAGGTTTGATAATGAAATAATTTATTTCCTAATAATTGATGTAGAAAGTGGTTGTAGATGAATTTCAATTAATCTCCCTTTTTAAAAATTAAATCAAGCCCATAAAAATACCTTTTTTAAATAATATATAAAAGGTTAAAAGGGTCCTTTTCAACTTCATTTGTACATTGTGACTTTTGAAAATTTAGTGAGAGATTTTTGTGCCACTTGGAGTGAGATGTCGATTTCATATCACACCCACCGTTTCGAGCATGTATGATGACATCAATGGCTAGACACGTTTGGACCTCTAGTACGACTATTTTTTTCCTTGATTTTCGTGCATTTTTCCTCAGTTTTTGTGTATTTTTAGATTTTTCATTTTTACTTTTTTTTAGAGCTTTTAAATTCCATTGTAGCACTTTTAAATTATGTTGTAGCACTTTTACAATTTTAGCGTTTAGGAGTTTTGTTTTAGTGCATTAATAGGTTAGATTAGCGCTTTGCAAAGTTTAGTGCTTAGGATACCTGTTGTAGCAATTATGTAAGACACATTCGCGCTTTCAAAACTTTAGTACTTAGGTTCATTATTGTAGCGCTTAGGCTTCTTGTTTTAGCGTGTTCAAGATTTTACCACTTTGACCCAAATTATTAGTGCTTTGACCAAATAGAATGGAACTTTTGATAAAATGGCACTTTGTCCGTTTGTAATAGTGCTTTTCTCTAATGAAATGGTGCATGCCATTTTTTGAGTGCTTTGAATGTATTTTTTAGCACATTCAAATTAAAGTGTTGTGATTTTTGTCAATTTGTTCTTGATTTTGTCAATTTTTATTGTATCAGCTATTGCTTTGATATGATTGATTTTTCTAATCAAATACATGATTTTTTGACCTCATGATAGGCGAGGTTTGATGTTTTTTTTTATGGTAACTATCCTCATGATAGGAAAGGAATAATTATGATTGGCATACCTCATGATAAGTGAGGTTGATTTGATGCATTGATGATTGACCTCATGATAGGTGAGGTTCAATGATGTTTGCTCATGAGATTTGATCAAAATTATCACCAAGAGCTGATTGGATTTGATAGGGTAATTTTGATGTTTTTGATGATTGACATGAATTTATTGACTTTGATCTTTTTATGACAATAGGAGTGATTAGGGAACCTACAAATTCAAGATTGTTTCCCTTGGATATTTTATCTTATACCACCATTGGCACAGCTTGAGATGACTATTATCACATGTTGTGGATTGTCTCCCCTTCTATATATGCCCCAAATTAGGATTAATCAGGGTTTGTTGATAGCGCTAGCTGAGAGGTGGAATAGAGAAAACAACACTTTTCATCTTCCTACTGGTGAGATGACAATCACCCCAAAGGATGTTTGGAAGATTTTGTAGCTTCTAATTGTTGGAGATATTGTCACATATGAAATCTCTACAGAGCAGGGTGGGACTGATGCCCTTCGTAGAGTGTTTCAAGATGATCATATTGTTGGAGAGTGGATTCCATGGCATGAGATATTTGCTTCATACACCACTTTGCCTACAATACTTGTTGGTTTCATCGAAGGATTCCTTAGTCCTTATCACAGGTCTAAGGGATTCTCAGTTGGTTAGGGAAGATTTGTAGAGAGTATGGTTGTTCATGGCACTAGATTTACTTGGGGCATGTGTATGCTTTCCCATTTATATCATGATTTACATTCACCTGTGTATCTCAATGGTTGGAGTTTATCTACCAGTGTTACTTTGCTTCAGGTATGGGTGTGGGAGCACATAGCTATCACACATCCAGTTCTAGTTAGACAGAGGCCACCCATGAGACCTTATGTGTTTAGATATGTTGGTTGGCTTACTCAATCTAGATTGGGTAAGTTAGAGTATTGGAGGAGAGTTATTGATGATATAGAGTCTGTGACATGGCGTCCCTACCTAAATTGTGATCATTGGCATGATCATGATATTCGGCTACCATTTATTTTTCAGTCGATGATCCTAATTAGCCATGATCATTGGGTACTAGAGAGATTCTTGATCAGAGGGGTGTTCAGACAGTATGGGATTTTACAGAGTGTGCCCCAGCGTGTTGCTCATTATGCTTATCATCAGTCAGATATTGCAGATTGGGGGCCTTATTTGTCGTATGCTACTACTATCTAGGAGTATCAGGCTTTACAACCATTTGAGTGGGATATTCGACTAGACATTATTGAGCCTTCAGTTACAACAGACTATGCTGAGTTTTTCATTTTGAATCCATTTCCATGCCTTACCATTCCAGATGAGCCTGCCCCATTACCTGCAAAGGAGGATGTTGTCATTGCTCATGGTTAGAGACAGAGGAGAGAGGATGTTGGAGATGTTGAAGCAGAGGATGTTGGTGTGGTTGGTGAAGTAGATGTCAATTTTGAGGGGGATGTTGGTGTCTAGGAGGATGTTGGTGTTGAGAGCAATGGGGATGATAGCAGCAGGGATGATAGATTTGATAGTGGAGAGGCTATAGGTGGGTCAAGCCCTATTTTAGATTTGCTAGATGAGACTATTCCTCATAAGAGGCAAGCTGTGGGAGGTGTTTCAGAGCATCTATAGATAGTGGATGTTCAGGTTTAGTTAGAGACTGCTTAGGAGCAGCTTGTTCAGGCACAGGGTTTACTAGAGCATACCCAGGCTCAGATGCAGGCATAGGCCCAGTTGCATGCAAAGGCTCTAGCATCAGTTCAGGCTCAGTTAGCCACATCTCAGTCACAGATTGCAGCATTGATAGCCAAGAGGGATGCGGCTAGGCAGACTACAGGGGTAGCCTAGGCTCAAATTACTTCTTTGATAGCTGAGAGGGATGCAACCAGGTTTGCAGTAGAGGGTGCTCAAGCTTCTACTGAGAGATTATAGAAACTAACAGATGGTACCTCCTTGGTAGATTATATGTGAGAGGTTGCTCATATTGGTAAGGAGATTGAGTTTTATAGAGTGAGATATTATGACGTAGTTCCTTTTGAGCAGAGAGTTAGCTATCTGTGGTCTTGTTTTGCCAGGTCACGTTCCAAGACTATCAGTGTGGGTGTTACACAACCTCTACATAGAGATCCCAAGGATCTCAGTTCCTCAGGTGGTAGGGGTCATGATCCTATGATGCCTACACCATCTAGATCCAACAACACATGATTGTTGTATGTGTTACATTCGAGATGTGATGTACACTTCAATTATTTTGATGTACAACCATTGTTAATGTTATATCTCTCTTCATTTCAGACATCATTGTATAGTTGATATTGTGATTTTGATATATATGAGATGTAGTGGATTCTTTGGTCTATTATGTGCTCTATATGATTCTCTTATGGATGCATTTTTTTCTATGTTTTGTATGCTATGTGATGGTTTTATTGTTATGATGGTATGCTTTGATATGATGTTGTTCTATCTATGAATCACATAATGGTAATGTATGGATGCATGCTATATGGATATATGATGTATGTGGATTCATGATTATGGATATGATGTGTTTAAATTATATACTATATGTGATGTAAATGCAAATATATCATGTAATAAAATGGATGAAAATGTTGCAATAAATTTGATGGACTTTATGATAAAATGGATGGATCATATATGAATGTGTGATATGTGATAGAATAAATGGATGGATATAATGAGATATGATGATGATGTATGTTTGTGAAAATGGAATGATAAACATAAATATTTGTTGATATTTTGTTATGATATGATGAGAATGCAAAAATGATTTGATTGAAATGTATGAATGATGAAATGATGATGTAAATGTTTTTAATGTATGTAAATGAATATGATGATGCAACTATATGATCATGATGATTTTTTTGTTATTGTCACGTATACTCTATCTATTATGAGAAAAGATAATGAATGATTCGCCAATTTTGTAACAAATACTCTATAGATGTAACATTATCATGGATGCAATCTACTTTTACCATGCAAATCTACATGTAAATATTGGCATTTTAATAGTACTTTTGTGCTTTGTATAATCATTGAGCTTTTAAAAATGTTGAAAAAGTGTGTACAAGCATGAAAGGTATAATGTAAGCCGATGATGACTTGAGTACTACTTTCATGATTTTTTGATATTGCAAGTGAACACAAGCATCGAGGCATAATTAAACTAGGATGACCTGAGCATTTATTTCTTAAACAAACAAGAATTAACCACTTTCCTATGTGAATTGGAATGTCATCCATGATACTTTGTAGAGCATTTCCTGTAATGACTCACTTAGTAATTATGATTAATTTACAGATAGTAGACAAATAAAATACCATTCTTCTTCCTAACTTCTCTAGTTCAATACATCATTGAGTTGCTCCAAATAAATGATAACAATGATCAAAAGTACAACATATCTCACATTTGCTTATAGTATTCAATCATTATTTAGATTAGATCATCCATCCTGATTTTGTGATGTTTTTGTGTTTTCAAGATTTTGGATAAAACTAACCTAAAGACCTATCCTAGGGGCCTCAGGGTTTGATCAAAGATTATCCTTTCCTACATTATACACATAGAGACCATGTAGTTCAACTGACATAGACTCATGTTTTTTTAATTTTTGGATACTAACTTTTTGACTTGTTTTTGGATTTTTTGATGTGAACTAGATGTTTGATTTGCTTCCGATGGTGATTGATGTTCCATGTTGGTTGTGTTTTGATCATTGTTTTTGTTGCATTTGTCTTCCTGCTGTTAGTCTATTTGGTTAGGCTTGATGTTTATTTCCCCCAGTGAGTTCAAGATTTTTCTCCCAAGCTAGGGTGAGACATGACCACATGATATGATATGTACATGAGGTTTCCTTGCAATTTTTCAGATTTTATGATTTTTTCTTTTTGGAATGATAAAATTGACTGATTTAAGGAAAAAAATTCCGCATAATAGGGGTAATGCAACCATGGATAAATAATATCTCAAAATGAAAGATTCACTGCAAAACATGTCACACAAGCAACATATCTCTTGACGAAAGATGATAATGGTTGATTGATTAAGATGCCAAGAATGATTGATTCCATAAGGCATGATGTTGATAAGTACTTAGGATAACTGATTCCCCTAAGTATGATAAGATTGATAATTATTGATGATTGATTGAGAGAAGATATGAGGATTGTATAATTTTTTGTAGCTAGGCTCAAATATGATGTGAGTGATAAGATTCAAGGTTGCAAAGGGACATGATGACATGGATTTTGATAAGCTAGGAGATATGGAATGGAAGAAAGCAAGGATAAATATAATGAATGGTGATGATCAAGATCAACTAGATAAGATACAAACACAAGGGCCAATTATTTTTCCCCTATTCCTCATCAAGACCAAGGAAAGAAAGAAATGATGTATTTAGTAAGAATGATGGAATATGGATAATATGAAAGATATGGTATGGAAGATATGGATAAAGTGTATATTATAAGATATATGATGTTCAAGAAGATCCTTAACCTTGTCAAGATCAAAGGTGTAAATGTAAGGAATGAGCATAGAAAGGATAATGACCATGAATGATAAGATGGATGAAACTCAAGTCTCTAAGTGTAGAGTGCAAGAGGAATATGGAAGATAGGATATGGATGATAGGGAAATGGAGGAAGGACTTAAGCATCAGGTTTCACAACCAAATATCCCTCTAATAAACCATGGCAATGTGAATTAGACTCCTAAATGTTGGAAAATTAATGATATGCTGGAAGAATCTAAGGACTTATGCGTGCAGGTTTGGATTAAAGGAGAATGATAGGGAATGAATGTTGGATAATGGATAGGAGGATGGAAGGCCTATTGATGGATATATGGAAAGGATGGAAAGATCAACATTGGAACACACCTTAAATGGCGGTGGAGTGGTGGAGGAAAAATGGATTTGGAAGGTGATAAATTATTAGATGGAAAATTGGAGGAAGCTTTTGGATTAGAAAATTGGATGCCAATTTAGATTTTATTTCTTCTATGAGACTTTTAGGAATTCACATAAATTTTGACTTTGATTTTTGATTTGTGGGCCTCTGTGACCGTTCACATTTTTCTTTCTGATTTATGGACCATTCTGGTCTTTGAAAATTGCCTTTTTGCTTTGATGGGCCTTTGTGGCCTTTTTATATTTTTCTTTTGATTTTGGATAAAATTTTCTTTTCTATTTGCATGTCTCTTCAAGGAGATATGTTGATCCTTTGATACATGTGGATTTTGATATAGAAGCTTTTGATATTTGGTACCCAAATTGCCTCCAAGAGCAATGGGAGGGGTGGATTGAGATGAATGATATGGAGGTATTATGGATGAGTTAATGTGGGTAGAATTTTGAAAGGGAATCAAGGATGTTTTCCTTTGTTGTTCTTGAGAAATAGGATATGGACCTAGGATAGAGGGAAGGTTTGATGTACTAGGATGAGGACCTAGGATTGATGGAAGGTTTGATGAACTAGGACACTTAGGCATATAACCAAGGCTGTAGTGATATGGGTTTCCTTGAACATAATGGGTTCTAGGATACCTTTCTCATGAAGGCCTAATACTTTTCCTTTTTAATTCATACTTTGAAACATTCATTTACCAATGGGATATGTATTTTTTGTGAAACAAGACACGAGTCCATTTTGAGGAGAATATGATATGGATGAAAGAATAGGTGTTGGAAGTAAACCAGAATGGATAAAGGTGGAGGATCCTAGTTTATAGGTGTGGGGTTCATGGATAGCTTGAATAGGTGTGATAGGCTCTTGACATGGGGATGAATGGGTGTTTTTATATTGACTTGGAAAAGGATTATGAAGTGGTATGAAAGGCATATCTTGATCATGAGAAGGATACTCATCTTCATGGGATGAAAGGGTATCCTTGAATGGAAGCATATCTTGATCTTGATAAGGAAGGGAATCATGAGATTTTGTAGAAAGCATATCTTGATCATCAGTTGGTAAGAAATCATTAGATATGATGGAAGAACTATCATGCTCTTGTGATGCAATAGAATCATGAGATGGTATGGATTGATTAGATGATGTGGAAGAAGAACTTGGAAGCATACTTGTCTCTTGAGATGGAAGGGAATTATTTTGGATGAAAAGTGAAAGGAGGGGATTGTTAGAAAATTCTTGAGAAAAAGGATCTTGATCAAAGATTGGAAGAATTTGTGGAATTTTGACATCATTGGATGGAGTGGAAAGAATATTTTGATCTTGATGTGTAGGGGAGTCTATGCTAGCATGCTTTGGATTGTGAGATTGACATGAATCATTGGATGTTGAAGATATGATAGAAGAGGATGATTGGATGGAATTGTTAACTTGAGTGAGAGAATCTTGAGGTTTATTTTGGCTTATGGTGGATGGAGATAAATGCATGACATGATAGTACTTATCAATATCATTTGTGTTTGAGGACTTAGATTTGTACTTATTGAAATTTTGCAAAAATTCAATGACATTGAACTTGGATGATGTATTTTTTGGTGAAGGTCTCATGTTCATTATTTGGTCAAGAGGATATGGGTAGATGTCTGGAAGCATATATCTTTCTATGGTTTCTCTTTGTATGTCTTGGAATTATTGTTGAAGGTTGTTCATCTACTGAGTTAAAGCATTAAATTGATCCTTATTTATTTCAGTCATGGTGGTTTGAATTTCAATTTCTCATTCTTTGGATTTTTAGTCTCTATGACATTGTTAAAATGGACATACAAAAGTTATTGTTTTCCATAAACTTTCAATCTTAGTTTGGTATAGTGTCAAGGATATTAACTCAAGTCAAATAGAATGATAGATTCTATTGATTAGACTGAGTTGATAAGTTTGATTATATAGTTTTGTTTCTTTGATTTAGGATGACTAATCCTGAAACTTAACTTACTAATCAAATGTGTTTGATTGAGACACTTTTGGATGGTAGATCTTTGTTTGATTTGAACAAATTCAATTGTAAAGTCCAGTTTATGTAGGTTTAAGACTCTGTTTTGATTTAGGAAAGTTTATGTTCTGATAAAAATCCAAATTTTGATGTTGACTATCTGACAAGGGTTTCCAATAGCTATTTTTTTTCCTATTTTCTTTATTTTTTTCAAGATGATCTTATCTAAATTAATATTTTGAAAACATGGCAAGCAATTGTAGAACATTTTTTTTTTAGAGTTGTAATCTAAATAGATAGTGTATGTTAATGGATCAAATAAATCCATCTTGATTTCCACAAGTTTATTGACAAACAAACACTTCAGACAGACTCAATCTTAAGGACAAGGAGGTCATCAGTATACTCAATCAACCCACAACTTAAAATTGTGTCGACTCACACAACCGTGTTACCCCCTAGAGGGTGTCTTTGTTTTTATCTTTTGTAGGTGCATACTCAATGTTAGATTTCTTGATCCCCTAAGCAAACGGTCCTTGAAAATTATATGGTTAGTTTCTTGGGGGTAGATTCTTCCCTCCCCTTACACTGCGAGTATTACAATGTCTAGTTATTGACTCAGCTGGATACTACACTAGGTTCTTAGAAAGGGTTTTTGTTTAGTGCAACAATAATAGACTCCCTCAGGAGACCTCCCAACCTTTAGAACAGAGGTTTTAGGGATGGTTATCTTCCACACTTTCTGTAAAAGTGGGTTTCCCAAGATTTGCTTTAAATTTTATAGTGGGGTGGAAAAACCTAGCTTTGGTTTGAACCCATTTAGGTCATTCTTGTAGGGTGAGTACTTTTTACCACTACGAAAGGCCTTCTAAAGGATGTAATAAAACTTGAAGAATGCATAAAAAGGATGAGTCTGGCTTTTTGGATCACCCAGTTAAGGGGAGAGCATATTCCTATCAACCATACAAACACATAAATCACTTGTTCAATTTTAGAGCCCAAACGAAAATTTTCTAATCTATGTGAAGATGTTGCTTCACAAAACGACATGGTGTTCATTTTTAAATTTCAAATTCAAAATTCTGGTGACTACCCTAGATTGATAAATTTTTAATCCAAATGAAAATGTGACTATCCTAGGATTGATTCATTTTAAACCAACTAAAGAAGTTCTTATCCTAGATTGATTCTTTTTAAACCAACCAAAGAAGTGCCTATCCTAGATTGATTCTTTTTAATCCAACTAAAGAAATGAAATTTATTGGCCGTGAATGTGTCTGATCCAAAAAAATAATTACACAAAAGCACTATGACAGTGGTCAAAAGCACTATAGAAATACTCAAAAGCACTATAGAAATAGCCAGAAGCACTATAGAAATTTCAAGAAGCACTATAGAAATAGCCTGAAGCACTATAGGATTTTACAAATGTGCTAAAATAAATGTTGGATGTGAACTATCAGCCTGTGCTGGAAGGTAATGATTGAAGCACTAAAATAGTCCTTCAAAGTGCTATACTTTTCTTCAGAAGTGCTAAAACAAGAAGATGCACTATGGTCTATCTCACAAGCGCTATAGAATCTTCTGATCATGCTAAAACAATTTATGCCAGATTCCTTTATGAAAGCTTTCCAAAAAAACTTGTTAAAAAAATTTGGGGTTTAGCCCGACGGTGGGCACTAGAATTTAAGTGTGGAAAAAGTAAACTAAATACAATTAAATACACCTCTTAATGAAACATTGTATCAAGATTAAACATGAATTAAACTAATTTAAAACACAAAAAATCTTGAAAGCATCTCATTGTTTACTATCTCCAAAGATTTATGAGTCACGGAAAGGATCTCAGATTTGATAAAGTAGTGTGACTATTAAAATGCCTATTCAGAAAACAAAACGGTGCTAAGTGTTGTGATTGTGATGATGGGTAATGAAACTAAAAGCTATGATGCTATTGTAAATGAAGCATGCTGAATGAAAGCGACAGTAAAAAGAAACTATGATGCTATCATGATGTGAAATCTATTGATGCTAAGATGTTATGATAATTGATGCTAATGCTATTGCTATTTCTATTTCTATTGCTATGATATGATTGCTATGAATGCTATGAATGCTATGAATGTTGCAAAGAAATTTTTCTCAATGATTCGTGGATCCATTCTTTGGTTCATAAGGATGTATATATAGATTTTCGGCAACAATTTTGCAAAGGGGTAACAAAGCAGAGGCTGAGATTCAATGTAGAGATTTGAATGGTAAGAGATGAGAAAGTGAAGTTGATTATGGGGATTGTTCCTCCCCATGAAAACACCAGGAAAGATGAGAGGAAATATTTGAGGAAGAAGAGAGGATTACCTGCAGGTTTTTCCCAGAGGCTTTTCCCATGAATGCAAGTTAAATTAATTATGTTTGAAAAATATAATTTTATTGGTGAGTGAATAGAGGGATTTGATTTATGCCCTTATTTAAATATTTTTGATTTATTTTATTTAGCAAAAAGGGAGATAAATAATTTAATTAAATAAACTATAGAAGTTTGTTTATTAAATTAAATAGAAGAAGTATGATAATTAAGCAATAAATTATAAAGCTTTATTTATTTAATTACGATTGAATAAGATGTAATAATTAAATAATGCTAACTATAAAGTTGTTTATTTAATTAAAACTAAAGAAATGGGAGAATTTAGAATGTGAACTATTTAAATAAGTATTTAATAGTAGATGAATTTGAATATGATATTTAAATAAAATTTGTTTATTTAAATAAGACGAAAATAATTGAATAAAGATTGACAAATTATGATGAACTATTTAAATAAATATTTCCTATTTATTTAATAGTAGAGTATTTTAAGGATTAATTAATTAAATAAGTCGTATTTAATTAATTAGATTTCTCCATACCATTTTTATGTGCATACAAGAGTTAAGGTTTGATGAAGATTAGGTGATTCCCTAGGTGGTAAACCTCTTGTTTTGGGCATAGAAAGTTGCATAGAAGTAGGGTTTTGTAGAAAATTTGTTTGGAACCCATTCTAGTTGATAGTATTTGCATGTGCAGACCCCATATGACATGTTAAGTTCTCAATAATGAAGAATTGAAGGTTGGAGTTGGTAGAACTAATAGTTTCCTTGTCAAATGATCCTAATTAGGCCTATGGTGAAGTGTAGCAGCATAAATTAGAGGGTTGTGTTCCAAAGCAACCACCCCTACAATTTTGATATGGTTTGAAGTGTCAAAAAGGGTATCTAGAATAGTGATTAGATTCTAGGTTGGAGACCTAGTTTGAAAATTATGACATAAAAGAGGTGAGTGTTGTGCTACAAGGCATAATGCCAACTTGTGAAGAAAACCATCTTGTTTATTGTGCTAAGACTTTGGGAAAGCTTTGATTTCATGTGTTATACCTTTGATACCATACTCTGCATCAACAAGAGAATTTTGGCTTCTTGAATTTGTAAGGCCTTTGTTATTTTCTTGTGGAAAGAGGATCTAAGATGATCCTATCATCCTTTTTAGACATTACTTCATCATTATGAGGGATGACATTTGTATCCTTGGAATATATGGAGGGATAAGGATTTTGATATCCTAGTCCCTTAGTTCTTCAATAGGAAGTTTCTCTAAAAGTTTGTGAATTTCATGCTCATTACTTATGTCACATCCTTGTTTAGTTCAAATCTTAAAGCCTTGGCCATAAGTATCGTCTAGGTTAATGGGTGTGTTGGTCACTTTGTTAACATAAGATCAATAAATATTCACTTGATTAGAGAAGCTAGGTTCACTCATTGTTGGAGGTTTAGGCTTAGTTTATGACTCAATTTCAGGATGTAAAAGACAAAAAATCTCAAGTGGCAGGATGGTAGGGGGTGTCGATTGTTGCATTGAAGGATAAAAGGATGAATTATTCTCAAGATTGCTAAGGAAAACATTTATGATATTGTCCATGCTATCATCATCTTCTCCTATGATGCCAACTTCATGAGGAAATTCATTAGGAGTTGATTGAGCATGATTAGATTCAACTAAATTAGGATCATTGCTGAAAACACAACTTGATAAATGAACTAAAGATGTTAAAGACTTTTATAGGTTACCAATGCACATGTCCATTATTTGAAATGCAAGGGGATTTTTAGATTTTAGATTTATAAAAAAAGTAATTTTCTAATTACTCTATGCAAAAAATCAGAAAAAGATGTCTCGTAAATGTAATTTTGAATTCACACAATGCAATAACTTTATCAAATGAGGCTAAATATGATCAATTTCAATTAACAAAAATTCTACAAAATGAAACAAAAAACTAAAACAACAAAATAGAATGAAAAAATAGATTTTTTAATGCCAAGAATTCAAGAAATGGCCCTAATCACGGACTCATTAACCCAAGGCCAAATGGGTCCTAGGTTAGGGGTTTTATAAATGTTTTTGCAGATTTCTGAGTTGATTCTAGTGGTTTCTAGATTATGATTAAAACAGTGAGTTATAGTTTGAATATTTTATGAAATTAAGGTTGAATGCAAAAGAAAAGTGTGAAAAAATGACAATCTAGGAGACCTAATTTGTTGTGCAATTTTGATTCAATTTTCAAATGTAAATGAATGATGATGCAATGGTATGTAAATGATTTACAAAATGACTATTTTTTTTGTATTTTTTAGATTTCAAGAGATGCAAAAATGAAATCCTAAAACCCTAAATGAAATGGAAACTAATGCAAGTTAAGCAACCCTATATGAGACTCAATTCACTACAATATTGAGAAATGGTGCCTCAAATGTACTGGTGTTTGGGCCTCTTCATTGTTGAATAGACAGTTGAATATTTCCAAGACAAAGTTACTAGTGTGATTGAAATCCCATTGGTGGGAAATGGTTTGCTACTTAAGTCACTAGGTTCCAAGTTTTTCTAACTTAAGTCACGAGGTTCTAGATTTTCATAACCTCCCGAATTAATGGATTTGAGGTTCTCTTTGTTGTTGACGAGTCATGAGCTTTGAGAACTTTTTAACCTATGACAAGAGGTTTTGAATTTCAAGTTTTCAGTGACTTAATGCCTGTGAAGCAAAGGATACCATCTTTTTTGTCAAAGAGAGTTACCTTTATTAGAGGTACTCTACACTGAGTCTTCTTGATGGTCTGATAGTAATGGTGGTTGGCCATTTGTAATGACATGGTGTGATGCTAGTGGTGGGGACCACTTGGATCTTGTATCGAAGGGACATCCTCGTATCTAAGGGACCTTGGGTGAACTCCTTTCGGTGAGCTGATGGAAGGATTGAAGATTCTGTCGGTGGGACTTTGTGACTTCGACGGAACTCTAAAGCCTATCTCTTTGATATGCCAATGGGATGCAATGGAAACCACATGGAGCAGTATTACCTTCATCAGAGTGACAAAGGGGAGTCAGAGGGACATGGATTGAAGTCTCTTCGATGTCTCGATATGAATTAGATGGCAAAAAATTAGTGATGGTTAACCTACTCGTGGTTCTTTGTCTATTATGACAGTTTCCTGCAACAATTTTAAGAGAAGAATGTGAATGCCTTTGTGGAGTTGCTAGACTGGGTGAGAGGCTAGGTGGCCAAGAGGTTGGGTAGCTGAAAGAGAGGGAAATAAAATAGGGTTATGCTATCGGATTCTCTCTAGAAAGGAACAAGATGTAAACTCTGTAAAGGCTTAGAGCTTGAATTGTATTTGTAACTATATTTTTTGTTGCTAAATAATAGAATGGTGATCTAGGCTTTTGGAGTATGAGGTTTTTTACCCTCAGGTGTTTCCCCACGTAAATCTATGTGTTTGTATCTTCTATTCCATCTTTTACATTTAATGGTTCTACTTGATTGAATCTGTTTAATGCTGTTGTTTGGAACTAGTTATATTTGCATGAGTTTTTCTCAAAAGGATTAATGTGGTAAATGAACTACCATTGATTCCACTTTGTGGCATAGTAGTATGTCTTTGAGTAAATCTATGAAAATAAAAGCTAGAGAAGGCACTACTATTCTTAGATGATCTTTCTAAGACGACAAAAATTTCCCAACAAGTGGTATCACAACCTTCTTCTAGGATTTGATTCTCCCTGGTAATGTTGGTTTTGAGTATTCCTTCTATGAAGATTTCTTAGTCTAATAGGCTTGATAAAATGTAGAGGAATCGACTGATGAATTGATCCTTTGGTGAGTGGAAGTTCATGCTCATTTTTTTAAGTTCCAAGTGACAACATTCAACATGAAGGATGGTGAAGATGGGGAAACTGGAACTGGTCATATTGGAATGTTGTGATCTAAGGTTTCTAGTTGGTAGCGAAATAATCCTAATGCATGGGGTGGAATAATTTTCTTTGTTATTGTGTTGTAGTAAAGCTTTCATATGAGGTTTTTGTGTGAGAGGCTTGTTAGGACTAAAAATCCTATTCATTATTTTTTGTATTTGATTTCATAAAGTGCAGAAATTCATATGACCAGATCCATTTCATAACCCATGATCCCATGAATATAGCCTTTGACACATAACCATCCCCCTGGTCATAGTTGATGAAAAACTATAAGAACAATTGATCCTTACCAGGAAGATCATGTGCATGTCTTTTCGATCGAGAAGTTGTAACCCTTCATTTGAACATTTTCTGCATATCAGGAAGAGGTGAATCAAGTTACAGTGATCAAAGACCCCGAAGATAAGATGTGTGTATAAATGGGAAGATAATGCATAAAATTTCACCGATAAAAACTTATTGGAAAAATTAGGCTGGTCAGAGGGAAATTTTCAAATCATACCAAGCTCATGTGTCACACTGATGGAGACCACATCTGGAAGAAACATATATACTTTCACCAATAAAATAAGAGAACAATTGTAAAACAAGACATGTATGATCAAAGTAAGTCCCTTAGATCTCTCCGACCATGTGGGTTATGCTGATGAGACAATATTTGAGGGAAAGTCTCACCAACTTATCCCAACAAACAAAGCAATAGAGGAAGCACATCAAAGAGACTAAGTACATTGAAAAGGCATTTTATTCTCTCAACGATGGTACATGTCGGCCTAATGGTAACATAAAATGACCACTATTTGTCAGAAAGACACTAGGTGATGATTAAAAGGATTTCTAATGGTCCAGACCACCCTGATATTGGGAAAATTTCATAATTTTCACCCTAAAATAATATAAGTTGAAAAGCAAGAGAAAGGGCAATTGTACAATATCGGTAAGATTATTAAGTGGTCTTCTCAACTAAATATGAGAACCAAAAGGACACTTCA
This sequence comes from Sequoia sempervirens, assembly GCA_007258455.2. NCBI lineage: Eukaryota > Viridiplantae > Streptophyta > Pinopsida > Cupressales > Cupressaceae > Sequoia > Sequoia sempervirens. The sequence continues at coordinate 63,788,038 of VDFB02252616.1, forward strand.
TATCAAAGGGACATTTAGTTATCTCTTGACAATTAGTTATGAACGTATAAACCAAGATGATGACATATAAAGAACACAGATTGTCCTGATAATAAAGGGGTTTCACCAATGAAATATTATTGTATAATTGCTCTGACATTTCAAAATTCAAAAAATCTATTGCATTCATTTCTAGTGGCAGACATTAATGGCCACATGAATGAACATTATGTGAATGTTTTCTAATTGAAAAGAGATTAAACCAAAATAATTTTCAGAAGTTGCAGTCAAGAAGGATGAGAGATTGAGTGGAAGTCAACAGATTCACTACACCCAGAGACATACAAGCATATGAAGTACCCTTGCAATTGATAGATTGTAATTCGATTTGACCATCTTGTAGAGAATTGAAATGGAAGGTTCAATTTATGCAAAAACAAAAAATAGGAAGCAACAAGGTGAAAGTATCGAATCCAAAAGTAAGAAGTAGAAAACTGAAACAGGGCTAGAATTGAAAACAAAAAAATTAAAATTAAACCAAGACCTCATTGATCAATTTCCTAGTTCAAGGCCAAAAGCTGTAAGGTCTACACAATTAAGGGCTTATGTAGAAATATTAGAGGATAAAGGAAAACATTTAGGTGATGTGTGGACTCCCACTAGGGGATATGAATTTTTCATGTTTCATTATTTTCAAAAAAATAGTTTTGAACCAATTTATAACCCTTGGAATTTCAATTTAGGAAAGCTAGTTGTTCCTAATTTCTTTGTGAATATAGACCTCATAAAACTTCTATCCAATCATTATAACCCAGACCTTAAAGCCATTTGCAAACTGCAAGGAGAACCTTTCATACATATATCAAAAATTGCACATTGGGAAGTTTTCAGTGTAGATGATACATGTGATCAGCCTGTAGTACATGAAGATTTAGAAAAGGAATACTAGAGGATGGATACTACCTACAAAGGATGGAGATTAGAATTACACAAGCCTTAAAAATATGGAGAACTAGTACCACTTGAGGATGGTGATGGACCTCCCTTTCATGTTGATTTGTTCAAGCCCTATCATAAACATACTTACTTCTCAGTGGGTCAAATAATGGGAACAAAGGTCTCTAAGTTTATGTCTATAGGGCCAACAGTGATTGTTGTAGACATACAATGTCACAATGTGGGACCTTTTGATTATGCTTCACAAATTTCCATAGGGATTGACTCAGGGCTAATGGCCATCAAAAATGAATCTCCTGAAATGAACTTTAAACACTATTCCCTTCTCATGCACATTATATTGTACTATGGAAAAGAGATAAGAATATGGCCAGATGAATTAAGGATTACATAGTTGGATAAAGAGGGTCAACCATTACTAGTACAATTGTGGACTTCCATTTGGGACAATAGATTCATCAATTCCAATTATGTTTGTTTTGAAGAACACTTTGTCAAGACACTGCATAGGTTTTATGATCACCCTTGTGATTATTCATTTTCTAATGAGATCAAAATATTTTTAAGGCCTAAGGATTTCAATGGACCAATGAATGTAAGTCACAATTGGGGTGACTGGTATTCCTATGTTGATTCCACTATGATCAGGGTTTATGGTTTTGAAGACACACCTTTCCTATCACCCAAGACTGTGCTAGAGATAGAATTGCATATCTAGAGATTTTCAGGCAAATGGATTATTCCAATGTCATGAAGTTGAGTGCATATGAAAAAAAAAAATTCATGCCTAGTACATTACGTTTTGGGGATTTCACTATGGTGTCAAAAGAAGGATATGATCTCATTTTGGATAAATTGTCACATTTCAATATGAAGAAGGTTGCACCAAGGAAAGGATTTGATCCTAAAGTTTTTATTGATTTTTCAAGGAAAAAATATAACTTAGGTGGATAGGTTTGCATACCACATCCTCATGATTATATTATTAGAAACATGGAAGAAAAGGAGGTTGAATGGGCAATTGATAATTACAATAAAGAAATTTAACAAAAGATGAAGCAAATACAAGAGGCATAAATGTTATCCTCTTGTAGTGAGGAATATTTTGATAAAAATGAACCCTAAAGCCAACCTTCAAAGATCCCCAAGTTGAGGATTGAAGAGTATCAACCTCCATATAGAGAACAAGTAGCTAGGGAATCATTTGACATAGATACTAGGAAATTGGATTATAAATCCTTTGTCTTAGATGACCAATTCATTAAATCTACTGAATTTAAATCTTTCTTGTACAAACAATAAGGGAATCATTTGGGTATGTTCAAGATCATCATGGGAAAAATAGGCCCTTAAGTGGCAAAAAATTCAGAAAAATCAAAGTTAGACAACTTGACGTAAAAAATTGAATAAGTTATCTATATTATTTAAAAAATTGTAAGAATAGAATCTATAGCAAATTGAATGTAGTTTCTAAACTACTAGGTTTATTTTTTAAAAATAAAATCTATTTGGTGAAATTTTGAAATTTCAATGCAGTAGTACTTAAATTTCAAGGAAAAAATAAGAATTAGGTGTTTGTCTGACCACCCTAACTACAATAATTTAATGATAATATTTATTTATTAAATTTTATATATAAGTAGAGGACTTGTGTCCATATGTCATACATATTTTTTTGTAATATTTTTCCAAGTAAATAATTAATTATGATTTTTTTATTACAACTTTTAAAAAATATAGAAACTTGTATGTTTGACCACCTTAACTTGGTCAACACTTCATGAAATTCAATTTTTCTTTTTCTAATCCTATAGTATGCAAAGCATATAATGTGGCGCATGTTTTGGATTCAAAAAATGTGATACCATTTGAAAGATATAGATGTTTTTCAATCAGCTTATCAATCAAGACTTTAGTCGTCATTCAAATAGAAAATGAATAATAATTATTTATTAAATTCAAAGTAAAGCATAAATATATTGGTGGAAATATGAGAATCTCCTTTACAAACCCTTTCTATTTCATCAATTTTGGGTAAAAAAAAGGTTGTCAACCACATACCCTACACATACCCATCATATCGCCACTTTTTGGCCCATCATGATCCTGCACATAACCATTTACAGAAATGACACCCAACAATGAAGGCCAGTTATTGAACACCTTGAATGTGGATGTCAAAAATGAAATGAAGAACATGACTCCATAGAAAAGAAGAAAATTATTAGAGGAGTCTGGTGTGATGATCTTTCCTAGTTTGGACTTAAATTTTGCTCTTGTTTTTTATAGCTTTTTACATAATAATGATGTCAAACACAAGATCGGTCCAGAAGGGGTAATAGAGGTATACACTAGGTCAAGATATAATCCTAATGATAATTCTCTTATGATTCGGGATATATATCCCCCACATAAGAAGTTTGTGATTATTGATATAGAGAAAGCATTTGGTCATGTGATGACATTAAAAGTGGGTGAAACTGATCATGTGGTCATAGCTGATATTGGCATAAATGTAGCCAAATTGAATAAGGCCTAGATTGAAATGTTGATCAAAGAACGAGATATGTACAAGTTGAACAATGAAAGGATGCTCAAAGAAAGTGATTTCCTAAGAGACACATTCAAGGATACATTCAAAGGATCCACCAAAATGTTGAATCAAGGAGAAGGCTCGCAATCAAAGGAAAAGTGTGAGGAATTACATATGAGTAACCAACAAACGTGCACTCAAGTGATTAAGGCCAGGTTTGACACACTTTTTACAATACTCCAGAAGAGGAACACTAATCTAATGATTTGGATGGATGAGTTCTAGGTAACTCACTCCAAGAGTCGCACTACAATTCAAGAACATAAGAGGATAAATGACAAGCTTCAAGAAAAGTTCCAAGAGATACAAAAAAGAAACACTTCTTATACTAGATCCATTATATCTACTTAGGACATGGTAAGGAAACATAAAGACTATTATAAGGAACTTCAAGCAGATGCCAAGGAGTTTATTGATGCTTCAAAGGAGGGTGTGCTTGCATTGTTCAATGATAATGGAGAACTAAAAATTCAGAACGAATGGATGAAAGAATGTAGACTAATACTGGAAGGAGCCTTGGAAGCAGCTAAGAATGAAGATTCAACATAGGATGAGGCCGATGAGCATTTGGAAAGTATTATTATCATGGAGATTTCTGTTAGGAATGTTGTAGATGATGTTGATACACACTTGAGTCAGAAGTACTTAGAGATCATATTACACAAATTCATTTTTGGCTCATTAGAGCTTAATTGTTAATGTTTTATGTGTTGTTAAAATTCCAAAAGACACTTATGAAGAGGTATACCCTCTTCAAGATACTATTATACAAGTTGGACATGTGATCTTTTAATGGTAAGAGCAAAAAAGAGAGAATAGAGATATACACAAGATACTTTCATAATATTTATCAGGTAAATTATACTGTAAAGGACCATGATGCATGCATGAATTTTGGTAGAAATCAATAGAAGAACTTTGATTCTCTGTGACTTAACATTGGTGTCTATTTTTTGTTGATTTGAGCAATTATCTTCATGTTTCCACATTGTTATTTATCTATTATTTGAACTTGTGTATCCAAGTTTATATTCAATTTCATTAGACACATTTTCTCTTATTTTTTAATCAAGTTAATCGGTTTCCATTAAAGAATTAATATCCTTTTAATTGATTACAATAACTTGGAAGTAACATTTCAATTAGTAAGAAGAGCCATGTAATTGATTAGATTGTCATACTATCTCCAACTTGATATTATATTGTTATTCAAACTGAGGATATACTTCATTTGTCAATACACACTTGTTGTCATTGTGTGATTCCTTTTAATTGGTTCTTTCAAGGAAGGATTAAAATCCTTTTAAATAAGTCACAATAACTTTATAGGATCAATTGGATCAATAAGTAGAGTTTGTTAGTCATATTCTTGCACATTTATACAAGGTATAAACAAACAAAAGTGCCAAACAATTAGAACTGTAACAAATAATAGTCACCTATCATAAAACTTCATTGACTCCACTTACCCAAAAAGGGACTGGTCTAGATCACATTTGATTTATACCTAACTTATCCACTTTCATATTATTAATTTTCAATTATCACATTAGGAGTAGGAGTAGTTAACAAGCCATCATCTAACCCACACTTTATGCCATTGTCGATAGATCCTTGAATACAAATAGCTCACACAATCTGATTTAGCTATCAAGGTCCACCCACCTAGGTTTAGCAGAGCCTAAAGTGCAGGGAGTCATCAACCATATAGGCTAACTCCATTCGTTGGTTCAAAAAAATTGCAAGTATGATCATAGAGCCTATCATCCTCTTAGGATTTGTAACCTACATTTTTGAAACCCAATAGATTGGCGAATCTTCCAGGGATAACCCAATTTAGAATCTTAAGCCTATTGGACTCAAGGAACGCTGAGAGGGGGGGTGAATCAGTGTTCAACAATATTTAAATTTCAATCCAGGTTATGTGCAGGATAATGATGGGCCAAAAAGTGGCGATATGATGGGTATGTGTAGGGTATGCAACTAACGAATTTTGTTTTTCCCAAAATTGATGAAATGAAAAGGGTTTTTAAAGGAGATTCTCAACTTTCTACTAATATAAATTATGCTTTACTTTGAATTTAATAAATAATTATTATTCATTTTCTATTTGAATTACGACTAAAGTCCCGATTGATAGGATAATTGAAAAAAAATCTATAGCTTTCAAATGGTATCACATTTTGTGAATCCAAAACATGTGTCACATTTTGTGCTTCGCATACTATAGGATTAAAAATAAATAAATCAATTTCATGAAGTTTTGACCAAGTTAAGGTGGTCAGACATACGAGTTTTTATATTTTTTAAAAGTTTTAATAAAAAAATCATAATTAATTATTTACTTGGAAAAAATTTACAAAAAAATATGCATCACATTCAGACATAAGTTTTCTACTTATATCTAAAATATTATAAAACAATATTATCATTTTATTGTGGTTAGGGTGGTCAGACAGACACCTACTTCTTATTTTTTCCCTAAAATTTAAGTACTACTGCATTGAAATTTCAAATTTTTAGCAAAGAGAATTTAAAAAAAAAATTAAACCTAATAGTTTAGAAACTACATTCAATTTTCTACAGATTCTATTCTTACATATTTTTGAAATAATATAGATAACTTATTCAAATGTTTACGTCAAGTTGCCTAACTCTAATTGTTCTAAATTTTTCACCACTTAAGGGTCTATTTTTTCCATGATGATCTTGCACATACCCTCCATATCTTGAACCACTTACAACATTTAAACAAAATTAAGATGAAAGAACATGAAGGAAACAATCAAAACATTATAACACCAATTTTTTTATGTGAAAACCCTATTAAGGGAAAAACCACGGTAGAGGTTAATCCACAATTTATATTCGGTTAAAAGTATGTAGAAAAAGGGGAATGCACATGCATTTAGGAACATTGCCTAGGGATCACTGCTCAAAAGTAGGAAGGATCACTGCCTTACAATATACTTGGATTACAAAAAAAAGTTGAACTGAGAAATTAGCATTTACAAATGCTTGATTATAGTTCTAGTTAGGCTCAGTAGATGATCTTTTGTCCTTCTGACTAATTCTGCACTTTTGTTCTACTCTACTCTAGCTTGCATCACAAAATATTTAACGCACAAGTGAAACTATGCATAATCTATCAATTACCCTTTTGATATTCGCAACACACATCAATGTTCACACCTTATTCACACACCCAAATGATCTAATTGATCATTTATATATATCCGCTATCAAGGATTTAGTTGGTTCATGTCGGCTTCAACAAAATAAAAATATTTTCCAATAGTTGGCTCAATCCACATTTAATATTTGATGTGTACCCATCAAAGTCAGCTAATGCTATGTTGTGACCCCAAATCAAAATGCTCAAACACATAAACATTTAAACAATTACTCCTTATACATCTGTGACATGCTACATACATCAAGACGACCTATGTGAACTAATAAATAGAAAATCATCCTGTTGGATCTTCTAACTTATACATCAATTAATGTGACATCAAAAAATTTAGCAATAAGATAAAATAGATACTTAACAACTTTCCCCAACATCCATAGATCAAAATGAAATTTGGTGAAGCATACATATCAACATAATAATCGAATACCTTGTTATTCATTCTCTCTTTCGGTAATACTTTGTTCTATACTTTGCCTATTGGTATGAACAAATCTTGTTTTGCGGACCGGAATAGTGACTTAGGTTGCCATCAATGAAAACACTAGAAGCCATATGCCAACAATCTCCCCCTTTGGCATTGATGGGAACACTTAGTGAAAAATAACTAAGTGTCAGAACTAATATGACTATCTTGCTAGAGTTCAAAATTTCAAAACACAACTCCCCCTTAGAATGATAAGGCATTTTTCACTGCTCTCTCTCCTCCTTTGACATCAATGAAAAACATATTTTGGATCTCCCCCCTAGCTAATTCAAAAATTGGATCAAAATTTAAAGAAATACAATTGCCACTCGAGTTACAATATTATCTTGTACTTATTCTTTATTTCTAGAAGAAATTTCCTCCAAGTTTCTATTGAAATCCCAATGATTAAGATCAAGTTGTTTTCAAATGTCTGATCGATAATCTAGATGAGAGATTCTAAAATTTTGATTGCCTCTTCTAATTTCTCTCCTTTCCATAGAACCTCAATTAACTGCTCTAGTCTGCATTCGATTAAATCATTCACTTTCCAAAAGGTGTCCATAAGATTTTTTTTGGTGAATTAAAATTTTGTATGCTTAGACTACAACTCTTGAATCCTTTTCTTGACTGCACCATCCTAATCTTGAGAAATGCTATAATCTTGACCAATCTTGTTCAACTTAGTTTCACTTTGTTCTAGCTTATCTTTGTATCTCGCAACTGCATGAGGCCAATGAAGATAATAGTTGTAGATGTTATTTGTTGTATTTATGCATTGCCTCAACACATTCATTTTCCTTTTTAGTTTGGTAAGAGATAGCCTAAACTGCTCCTTCAGATATAGAATTATTTCTTCCTCTTTCATATCTTGGGACTCAGAGACCATGGATTCCTTAATGAACTCAATCATCTCCTCAGGAAATACACTTTGAAAACTCTCCAATTCAATATTATTGTGCACAAAATGCATACTTAGTGTGCTCTCAATTAGGTCCTGCTCATATGAGGTTCTATTAGACCATATGTCAACAGTTTTTTGCATCCCATCTTTCTCCTGAACAAGCTGCAATATCTTTACTTTGGATAAAACACCTTCTTCTTTGCTTGTTTTTTCCATTACTACATCTGGTTCAACTAATTCCAGTTCTTCCCTTGGAGTGTACTCATCAGATTCCTCATATGGTATATCCACAATCACTTTTTCTTTACATTTTCCTTCAATTCTTGGAGTCTTGTGTGCTGGAGGAGCATACACATCAATCTCTTGTGCTCTTTTCTTCTTCATCTCACCTCATCGGAAGAAGATCCAAATTCAAGTGCTCTTACCAAAATGGAGATGCTAATTTCTCCATATTTCCCTATCAATTCTTTAAAGAAATTTTCATACTCTTTCTTTGTATTTTCCAAAGTATTAGAATGTTCAAAAAATTTCTTACAAACTAGTTCATTCTCTTTTCATACAACATTATTGATCTATGGCAAGAAATTCAAAAAATACATCACAAGACATATGACCAAGGTACCAAACCTGAAGGGGTAATCTGCCTTCTTTGTTAGTTGCACATTTTCCATCAATTGATCTTTTAGAAATCCATAGAGGTGAAAATCCTGATCCTCCATTATCATTTTATAAGAGATGTAAACTGCACCTGCCGAATTTGCCACTAGTCCTTCAAAATTCTATTTTAGAGGCTCTCCTTCTATTCTTCAATGCAAGGTGACAAATGAGGGTTCCAAATACCCTTTTATAACTTGCACACCTAGCCTTTTTACCACATTAAATTTTTTTCCCTAGTTGTTCTTGATACTCTATTTTCTCAGATAGCAAAAGAAGAATTCATATGTAGACCTTCTACTTCACAAATTTTTGCACTTGAGCGATCACTGATACAATTGTAAACTATTAGCACAACTACTGACAATTTCCTACATTCTGGTGCCAACAACTGACAGGGGGACAAAGGATTTTCTTGAAAATTTCCCCCTAGGCCAATAGCCTAAGATCAATTTCTGGAGGAATTACCAGAAGTTGCTTCTAGTGTGGGATTATTTCCTTCATTAGATTCACTCTTCCGTACCCATGTTTTCTTCATCCGGTCTCTTATTTCTTCCACAGTCACTTTCCCTTTTACTTTATCATATTTTTGTGAAATTCTACCTTTGTATACCATACCTCTTCTATCCATGTTTTTGTTCCTACAGAATCTTGCAATGTGACCAAATCTATTGCAATTGTATACCACACAATTTATTTGTCTAGACCATTCATTCCATTGATTAGCAATATGCCCAAATCTTCCACAGGTGTAGCATTTAACATTCCTTACACTGACAAACATACTTCTGCATTCAATTGACTTATGACCAAACTTATTACAACTAAACCATTGACCAAGAAATGGTGGACTACTTGAATTTATTTTACTTCTACACTAAGAAGCCATATGACCAAATTTATTACAAGCAAAGTAGTGATGACTAAATTTTTAGCGTTGTGTTGCCTTACCAGATACCTTTTGCCTTTGTTCATCTGATTTCTTTATCTGGAATCCTTATGTTCAGATCCAAACCTTTCTCCCTTCTCATATCCAAGACCTCACTTGTCATTTGCATCCTTCTATCCTTTAGTCAACTCATCAAGCTTAGCAGAACTAATCCTAAACTTTTCCTTGTATTCATTTGTAGTAGTGAGTTCATCTCTAAGAATAACTATCTGTCTTTTAAGATCTTGTTCATTATTTATGGATTGTTGCAGTTCAATCTCTAGCTGAATGAATCCACTATTAACTCTATTGCATTCTTCAAATATTTATTTTAAGGACTGGGATAGATTCTCCTCATTCTTCTTCATTTCTTCAATCTCCTTAGTTAGCTTCATCGCCATAGATTCCTTTTCAAGCTTTAGAGTAGCATTGTCTCTTGCAAGATTTTCACATTCTTTAGTTATTTCTTTTAGGGTCTGATTTAGTTGAACATCTTCCAAGCATTTAATTTCTTTCTACTTTAGGTTATCACATAGTTCCTTCCTCTTTTCTCTTGACTCATTGATTTTTCCCTTTAATGATTGAATGAATTTTTCAGCATCCTCAAATTTTGCTTTTAATTCCAGGACTTTTGCTTTAGACTGATCAAGATCATCAAGTGCCACCAAAAGTTGTTGTTGAAGACCACCATAATCCATTGCATTCCAAGATCCACCTCAAGTTGTTAAAATTTTGTAGAGGAACCGTACTCTGATACCAATTGTTGGACTCAAGGAACACTGAGAGGGGGGTGAATAATTGTTTAGTAATATTTAAATTACAATCCACATCTTGAACCATTTACAACATTTAAACAAAAGTAAGATGCAAGCACATGAAGGAAACAATTAAAAACACCATAAGACCAATATTTTTATGTGGAAACCCTGTTAGGGGAAAAACCATGGTGGAGGTTAATCCGCAATTTATACTTTGTTAAAAGTATGTAGAAAAAGGGGAATGCACATGCATTTAGGCACACTACCTAGGGCTCACTGTTCAAAATCAGGAAGGATCACTACCTTACAATATATTTGGATTACAAAAAAAACTTGAACTGAGAAAGTAACATCTAGAAATGATTGATTATAGTTCCAATTAGGCGCATTAGATGATCTTTTGTCCTTTTGATTGATTCTGCACTTCTGCTCTACTCTACTCTAACTAGCATCACAAAATATTTAATGCACAAGTGAAACTATGCATAATTGCTCAATTACCCATCTGATATTTGCAAAACACATTGACACACCTTATTCTAACACCAAAATTATATAATTTATCATTTATATATATCTGCTATCAAAGATTTAGTCACTTCAGGTCCGCTTTAGCAAAAAATTTTTTTTTTCCAATAGTCAGCTCAATCCACATTTAATATTCGATGTGTACCCATAAAAGTTTGCTAATGCTATGTTGTGGCCCCAAATAAAAAATGCTCAAACACATAAACATTTAAACAATTATTCCTTATATGTCCACGACATGCTACATACATCAAGTCAGCCTATGTGAGCTAATAAATAGAAAATCATCCTGCCAGATCTTCTAACTTATACACTGATTAATGAGATATCACAAAACTTAACAATAAGATAAAATAGATACTTAAAAACTTTCCCCAAGATCCAAAACTCAAAATGATAATCTGGTGAATCATACAGATCAACATTCTAACCAGATACCCTATTCTTCATTCCCTCTTATGGTAATACTTTATTCTTTAATCTGCGAACCAAAATAATGACTTAGGTTACCATCAATGACAAAACTAAAAGCCACATTCCAACAAATCCTTCCATCATAGAGTCATTCCAAGAAAACAGAAAAGGGTGAACACTTCGTTGGGAAGAAACACAATCATTTTCCTACTTATGAAAAGTAGGTGGTGACTCTGAAGGATTTTTATGACTGATAAAGTAAACATCATAATAGAAAGGACATATGATAGACACTAGAGATATTTTATATCATCCAACATTAATGGAAGAATATCTTTGCACCAGGAGAGTCCTAATGAGGGTAGTGTTAGGTGGACAGATAAGCATGGATCTCCTCATGGGAAAAATAACACCAATAAGGGTGAAATAGTATCCAAACAACCAAAAGATAGTGTGAACACATCAGAGTAGACTTTCAAAATGTGTAACTCTCCACTTCACCCTGATGAAGGAAATCCCTCAACACCACCTGAAAGAAGAAATATGAATGATAATATCCTCAATTATAGATTAGACCATCAAAAGTAACATGAGTTTGAGGAACGGGTGGAGGAAGAAAGAAAACAAATACAAGTGGAATATCATAGGGGATTCTCATCACAACAAGGAGAAAAAAACCAGGAGGGGTCCATTGATCATATTGTTGTTGACTTTGATAGTATGACTAACCAAGAGATAGAAATGCATGTAGAATGGCAAAGACAACAACTCATAATGAGATAACAAATGATACAATAAAGTCATAAAATTGATCAACAATTGGCACAATTAAACATCTAGGCACCAAAGCCACCAAAATATATCCCTCCACATAAACAAGGTGCTAATTTCAATTCACAGGGGATATCTTAGAATACTAGTGCTTTGGGTACTTCAAAAGTACCTCATCATGCTAGTGGTAACCCAAGACAACACACTCAGCATAATGTGCCACTACAAAGGTCCCAACCCCCAAATTCTAGTAATATTCCTTAGCACTATCCACCACCAAGCTAGCAATATTCCCTACAACATCAACAACACATCCACCAAAATGTTTATCATCAGCCTCAATATGGATAGAAATACCACCCCAATCCACCACCTTTGAGTTTGCATCCACAAAACCCTATGAGAACATGTAGAAAATTTGATTTCACAAGGCACCAATTATATCCATACCCAATTGACAACAATTGGAGAAATACAATCCCCAAATTCACTAAAAATAATGTGATATGAGCTGAGGAACATATCAAAAATTTCAATTCCTTTATAAAAGATCTTGGTATGGAGTATGAGGAGGTAAATATAAGATTATTCATGATGTCCCTAACTAAAGAAGCAAGGGGTTGGTTCAATGGTCTACCTGATGCTTAATTTGATTCTATAGTAGACTTTCAAAATCAATTTATATAATAATATGGGAATCAGTGTGCCCTTGAATTTTCCCTTCATGAGTTAATAAGTATTCAAAAATACCAAAATGAGTCAGTTTATGATTTCAATTAGAGGTTTTCCAAACTATAAAATAAAATACCACATGGATCCAAATTGACTGATCTGGTAGCCTTAATTGTTTATTTAAAGTCCTTTGATCCAAAAATGGCGTATGAACTCAAAAACATATGCCCTAGAAGTTTAACTGAAGCAAAAAAGATAGCATTAACCATTGATAACAATAGAAAGGTTGTGGGGATGCTTGGAAAAAGGGAGAACCTTAGAATTCTCCAAAACACTAACAATCCCCCAAAAAAGAAAGAACAAGATTACATGATATGTCATACAACACAAATTGGAAGGATGGAAAACCCATAACTGATAGGACAAAGTATAAAGAAACCCATGATCCCTTAAAGAAAAAAGGATCCTACATGGTGAATGAAATATTCCCCTTAACTTTTTTTACCCAAAATAGACACACAAACCAGCATCAAACCACTTATTAGAATTAGCTCCAAATGCAAATCAGCATGGAAAGTAACTCTAACCAAGAATGTTCACCAAGATCCCAATGTGGGCAAGGTGATAGCATATGGTTAGAGGATCATTAGGTATAAACTGAACTGAAAGTACAATTCATCTGCTGATGTAGGCATCCACAAGTAATGGGAAAACTCCACTTATTTAGTGGGTGAGATTATTACATTATTGAGGCGGAAAGCCAACCATTAAATCCTCTCTTCCACTTATTTCGTGTGGGGAAAACAGTCCAGACAACCACTTATTTTGTGGGGGGAATTTACAAAAAATAAAGATGTTTATTCTAAAACTCAACCACTCAATTGTGGGAGTGTAATCAAGTATAAATTGCAGCAATAAAATGAAATAGTCGTTAGTACTACTAACTAGCTTTACAATGAATAGAAATAGTTGAAAATAAGAGAGATAAGCTTCTAGAATGTTCTTTTTCCACACTAGTGGTAAACCATCTAGCGGTTACAATGATGTGAATTAATTACAAGAAAATCCAACAAATTAAAGAACTGAAACAGTACTACTATTTTTTAGTTTTCAATGAAAAATAACTGCAATTTTCATGTGTTTTTACCATCATTACAATATACAATTAAAGGATGGTTTCTTCAATGAAAAACCTCTCAAATAATGATGCTAGAAGCCAAAATCAGAAAACTATAACAATCTAATACATAAATCTGCAATCTGGAAATGTCTATCAATAATTAGAAAAACCAAACAAATGTTCACAACTTTATCAATATACCTCCGAATTGATTGAAACGAAATGGAATGGATCTCTAGAAGGTAGGCGCCCAATTCACCATACAAAATCTACATAAAAAATCATTAGATAATTTTTGTTCCAACTCCAAAGCCCTCTACAACTGGTACGACCTCCAAAGGGGGCAATTTCTTTAGATAAAAATCTGCACTTCATTAAAAATTCTGAAACTCTGCAAAAGGCGTCGCCAATAGTCAACGAATTGATAGGACCAACGTCCAGAATAAAAACTAAATCACACAAAAATTTGTATCTAAAAATATCCTTCAGCCAAATAATAACTAGTAACATGAAAACTGGAAATATCTCACCAAAACTCCACAATAATGCTCAATATGTACTTCTAGATGAAGCACACTCCCAATAGACCATCTAGGGAACCATAGTTTCAGGCCCGAAGAATGGAGTAAACTTCCTAAGCTTTCCCTTAGTTAGATTTTGGATTTCAAACCAACAACATAACTTTACAATATTTTCCAAAGATGAGAATGAATGAGCAAGGCCTCAATAAATAAGCTTCAAATGGAAAATGAAACACTCTGAATTCCAAGAAGTCGAATCACTTCAACTTCCAAAAGGGATGCCACTTCAACCTTTCACTTTATTTTGAAATAATAAAATATTATTCATCTTCCCTTTTTGGTGTTCAATTCAAAATGCAACAATCAAGCATTTATTAAATCATTAAATGCTCAACTTGACCCCTTAATGTCCCCTCTTTAAGACAACTTGAAGTCATCAAGTCTAGGGGTGGCGTACTACTTAAAAACATGAAATTGACTAAGTATAAAACTCAATCCAAGGAGATAACCAAAACCAACACCAATACTGAAACTAATGGATTTCCAAAAATAGCATGATGACCTGAGCTAAACTGTTGATGATGCCACTACCAAAATTAGACTTACTAAAAATAGCCAATGCCAAAAATGGTAAGTTCACCTCAAAGCCAACAGAAAGCTGAACTGAGCTAGAAGCAAGACTTACTGAAAGTGGAAACCCTAAATTTGCACATCTGAGTAGCCTATGGATTTCCAAAAATAGGCTAAATCCAAATGAAGAGCATAGGGCTATATTGGGGACATTACAGTCCACCCTTCCCAAAATTGCTTGTCCTCAGGCAATGCCACCACTCTCCAAGAAAGCAGCTTGATCCTTACTATGCCAAGTAGGATCCGAGGGTCCCAAATCCATCTTTGTAAAGACCCACCATGCTTATGCTGCACTACTCTGATCACAAAAACATAACCAATATCCCAAGACTGCTCTATCCTCCCTCCAATCATGTGGCTTAATCTGACAATCCTAAAAAAATTAAAATCATAATCTTGCAGCATCTCATGTCTTGAATACTATGTGGAGTTAAAATCTGCAACGTCAATTTCAATCACCATTCTGAGAACAAAGAAGAAGAATCTAAACAACTCAAAAATATCCTTGAATCAACATAACTCCTCAAAGCATCAAACCAAATCACAATAGCAAATGTGACTCCATCATAGCTATTTGCAAAGGAAAAAATAGCTCTTTGCAAAGTCATAGCAACTGCATCCTCAAAGCTCCTCAAGGATGTATAATGCCTTTTCTGAGTAATTTTGACATATTCAATAAAATTTCAGGAAACTTCCACCAATCTCTCCCCCAAAGTCTCAAAAATTTGAACCAAATCAAGCAAAGGTTTGCTGCCCCAAACACTAGTGGAAGAGATTGAACAAATATGATCACTGGAAAAGAATTTGAACGTCATCCAAAATTGATCCGAATCACAATGAAACATCATTTCCCACTTTAAAGGTCATAAACCCTCACTGAAAAGAGATTGTGAAGAGAAAAAATGAGTGTACCAGCTGCCCATGAAGTCTGAAATAAACCAATTAAAGTCTAATTTTAGGAAAATCAACATACAAGGAGTTGAACAGCTGCTGCAACTTTGGAAATCAGCCTTCATAATATGACAACTGTTCATGCCCAAGGCTGGAAACATTCCCTCAAGGAACTCCAACCCATTATTAAACAATCTTTTGTTCAAAGCATCTCTCTAATCCATCAATGGATGAACCAAAGGAACCATCAAATGTTTGGTAAAAATTGAGGCAGCATCAAAGACTCTAAAAATTGGATCCTTACCTCTCCAAACCACCAATTGATGAGAAAAAGGAACCATCAAATGGCTGGTAAGGATGGGAACAACATCAAAGAAACTGAAAATAGAATCCTTTCCTTTCCAAAGATTCCTCTTTCTACTTATAACAATCTCCATCAAGCCATGTTGAGGGATTCCAAACATGGATACCCAGCTGAAAATGTTCTCCAATGCACTAGAAAGAGTACACAACACTTCTCCAAGTGTTAATCAAAGAAAAATGCAAATTCAAGAAGTTAGTTTCTTCTTTGATAAACCCATGTAGCCCATCCATGAAGACATCAACATCAATGAAGCACAAAATAAATGTTGTCCTCAATTCCCATTCCCTCAAAGGACTAGGATGAGCCAAAACATCACTCAACTCAAGAGACAGATTGTCAAGAAAGTAAATAATTTGTTTTGGTCCATCTTTCTCCCAAACTTCATGAGTAATAAGTTTAGAAACTTCACTCTTTGTTGCTGCAATGGAGTGACCAGCAACTACCAAGGCTTGTTTTATTAACACCGTGAATCCAACGATGAAGAAATCTCCTTGATTCCACACTTCCCTTGTGAAGACTTCTTCCTTGAATCCACTTATGCTTTCATTATCAAAAGGCCCTAGATGATTAATACTCACAAAACATGGCACACCCTCATAGAAATTATCTATCACCTTATATGATTAACCAAATCATGTGAAGATAATTGACTCTTGTTATCAACAATAATTTCTTCATCCCTTTCATTGGTGTCTTTATAGAATTCAAGCTCAACTTTTTCAACTTGTGGATGCCCATCATTAGTTGCTAGCCCACAAAGTGTAGCATGTTGAATACCACATTCATTATCCATCAAATCATCTATCTCATAGCTGCAAACTATCCCTTCTTGTGGAAAAGTCTCTCCCTAACTCATGAGTTCACACTCTTGATGCACTTTCCAATCATATGGGATCACCTTGGTATTTTACAATGTTTCATCATTATGGAGTTCATTTATTCCTTCAACGATTTTCTTGATCTCTATAATCCTTGTATTAGCTTCTCATTCCTTAAGTGTGGCTACAATCGATGATTGATTTTTTGCTTTGCACAATGAATGATGAGTTAAGGTAAGATCAAGGAAAAGCCTATCCATCTCTTCCTCCTTCTCTTGGTAGGCATCATAGGTCTCCTCTACAAACCTAATAGCATGATCCCTATCTGAGAGAAAGTGAAAATAATTTGATTTTATGGATTCTAATGCCTCTTTAATAGATTGCATCTTGGAAATAGAGTCTCCATCTTTAACTCCATTTAGTTTCTCTTCAAATTGAAAGTTCCAACAGAGTTCTTCAATGAATTGATATGTGTTATCAAATCTTGATAACACTTTAACAATCTTCTCTTCTGAAACCAATAAATTATCCTTCAAATTTTGCAGCTCTTTTTGCCCTTGATCATAATCAGAAAAGAGGCTTTTCTCGTCAAACTTCAACTTTTCTGATTTTCTTTCATTGGCAAGATTTTCAAAATCAGCTTCTTTACTAACCTCTTCACTGCATAACTCCTTAATAGAAGGCCTGCTAGCAACTTCTTCAAGAAAATTAGTATTTCCATATTTACCTTTCAAGTTCTCATACTCTTCATGTGTGTCAATCTAAAAGGCACGCAAATCATTTTTTGACCTTAAAACATTCTTCTTTTCAACATAAGAATTCATGTTCTCATTTTCCTTTGTTGCAACTTCTCCTTCAAAAATCACTTCATTGCTTGCAATGCAAACTAATTTTTGAACTTCATCAGGATCAAAGGGGAATTTATCCCACTCTGGTTCTTTATAATACTTTGGTGACATCAAGCCTGGGTCCCAAGTGTGAAATGTTTTATTGTAATGATCAACAGGAAAGAAATCAACATGCTCCTCTTGGATTGTTGACTCTTTGAATGAATCACTTCCCATTCCACTTAAACTAAACTCTTCATATATAGCTTCCTCCATAGGAGTAGTTTGATATTCAAACCCACTACCACCCAAGTCACTATAATTGTATTGAAATAAAGAATCATCAAAGCTGGCTACTTTGAATATTTTATCATTCTTTTCTTCAATGGAACTATCATGAGTAGATGTGTTATTGATTTATCGTTAGCATCCACATACATACCAAAGAAGTCTTCTTGGTCACTTTTCATAATTTCTTCATATGGAATCCTTTGGAAATTTGGGTCAGCAACAAGTGGAGAATTATCCATCACCAAATCTTCAACATGATTCAATCTGAACTCAATCGAATTAGCATAAACATTATCAACATGAAGGTGGTCATAAGCTGATTCAATGAAATCATTAGCATTTCTTTCAATATTTTCTTCTTTAGCGAACTCAACCCACACACTGGTACAACTGGAATCTTCTGTGAAGTCATTTGTCTGAAACTCTTCATTGGATGAATCCTCATTAGGACTCAAGACTGATGTTATGCTCTTTTTACCAAAACAATCTTCAATATTTCCCATCTCATGCAATTTTATGGGTGTATTTTGGGACTCTAACTTAATATCCTCATTTTCCAAGGTATCTTCATCAAGCGCCCTATCATTTTGAGGCAAAATATGCACCTTGCTTGTGTCTTCTTCAGCACTAGTTGACTGATTTTCCTTTTCAATTTCCTTACATGTAGGCTACAAGCCACAAACAAATACTTTTGCTTCTTCCTTTCTTGATTCTTCAACCATGGCAAGTTCTGCTTCTCTTTTAATTATTTTCTTGATGCAGTTGACCACACCCAATTTTTCAGGTTTCATAGCTACCACACAATTCAAATATGTGTCAAAAGACACATTTTTTTTAAAATCATCTGTCATGCTTTGATATTCTACATGGAATACAGAAGAATCATGTTCACATTCCCTCTTAAACTGTCCTCCATATCTAATGAAGTCCATTGTGGCAACACTAATTTTTTTGTTCTCCCAATAGGATGGCAGGAACTTCGGCTCTGATACCACTAAAATATTCCTCTTAATTTTTTTCCCCAAAATAGACACACAAACCAGCATCAAACCACTGATTAACATTAGCTCCAAATGTAAATCAGCATGGAAAGTAACTCTAACCAAGAATGTTCACCAAGATCCCAATGTGTGCAAGGTGATAACATATGGTTAGAGGATCATTAGGTATAAACTAAACTGAAAGTACAATTCATCTGCTGATGCAGGCATCCACAAACAGTGGGAAAACTCCACTTATTTAGTGGGTGAGATTATTACATTATTAAGGTGGCAAGCCAACCATTAAATCCTCTCTTCCACTTATTTCGTGGGGGGAAAATAGTCCAGACAACCACTTATTTTGTGGGGGGAATTTACAAACAAGAAAGATGTTTATTCTAAAACTCAACCACTCAATTGTGGGAGTGTAATCAAGTATAAATTGTAGCAATAAAATGAAATAGCCGTTAGTACTACTAACTAGCTTTACAATGAATAGAAATAGCTGCAAATGAGAGAGATAAGCTTCTAGAATGTTCTTTTTCCACACTGGAGGTAAACCATCTAGGGGTTATAGTGATGTGAATTAATTAGAAGAAAATGCAACAAATTAAAGAATTGAAACAGTACTACTATTTTCAGTTTTACAATGAAAAATAAATGTAATTTTCAAGTGTTTTTACCATCATTACAATATAAAATTAAAGGATGGTTTCTTCAATGAAAAACCTCTCAAATAATGATGCTAGAAGCCAAAATCAAAAAAACTATAACAATCTGATATATAAATTTGTAATCTAGAAATGTCTATCAGCAATTAGAAAAACCAAACAAATTCTCACAACTTTATCAATATACCTCTAAATTGATTGAAACAAAATGGAATGGCTCTCTAGAAGGTAGGCGCCCAATTCACCATACAAAATTTGCATCAAAACTCATTAGATAATTTTTGTTCCAACTCCAAAGCCCTCTACAAGTGGTACGACCTCCAAAGGGGGCGATTTCTTTAGATAAAAATCTGTACTTCATTAAAATTTCTGAAACTCTCCAAAAGGGGTCACCAATAGTCAAGGAATTGATAGGACCGACACCCAGAATAAAAACTAAGTCACACAAAAAGTTGTATATAAAAATCTCCTTCAGCCAAATAATAACCAGCAACATGAAAACTAGAAATATCTCACCAAAACTCCACAATAATTCTCAATATGTACTTCTGGATGAAGCACACTCCCAATAGACCATCTAGGGAACCATAGTTTCAGGCCCGAAGAATGGAGTAAACTTCCTAAGCTTTCCCTTAGCCGAATTCTAGATTTCAAACCAACAACATAACTTTACAATATTTTCCAAAGATGAGAATGAATGAGCAAGGCCTCAATAAATAAGCTTCAAATGGAAAATGAAACACTCTGAATTCCAAGAAGTCGAATCACTTCAACTTCCAAAAGGGATGCCACTTCAACCTTTTCACTTTATTTTGAAATAATAAAATATTATTCATCTTCCCTTTTTGGTGTTGAATTCAAAATGCAACAATAAAGCATTTATTAAATCGTTAAATGCTCAACTTGACCCCTTAATGTCCCCTCTTTAAAACAACTTGAAGTCATCAAGTCTAGGTGTGGGGTACAACTTAAGAACATGAAATTGACTAAGTATAAAACTCAATCCAACGAGATAACCAAAACCAACACCAATATTGAAATTGATGGATTGCCAAAAATAGCATGATGACCTGAGTTGAATTGTTGATGATGCCACTGCCAAAATTAGATTTACTAAAAATAGCCAATGCCAAAAATAGTAAGTTCACCTCAAAATGAACAGAAAGTTGAATTGAGCTAGAAGCAAGAATTACTAAAAGTGGAAACCCTAAATTGGCACATCTGAGTAGCCTATGGATTTATAAAAATAGGCTAAATCCAAATGAAGAGCATAGGGATAAATTGAGGACATTATAGTTAATAACATCCCTTGGTGTCAAGTTTGCAAGCTGCCTCATTCCTCGGATCATTGTGTTGTAGCACAATCAATACAAGAAGAAGAAATTCTATTTGAAAATGAAGAGGAAGATCATACAATATATCTAACTTCACATACCCTTCATGCTATTGAACAAGCATATTTGTCCTCAGGAGATGAAGGCTATGAGTATGATGTAAATAACTAGAGGTATAATATTCACATGGCAAAACAATAAGTGCTCTCTGATCAGGATAATGAAAGCAATGATGAATCACGTCCTCCTTATACATCACTTAAGTCAAGTAAGTATAAATTGAGGAGGCCAACTAAGGAAGAGATCAAAGAGTTAACCATTATTATAGTAGAGCACACAAAAAACAACTATAGGCTAAGAAACAAAATGAAAAATGCAAATGAAGTCACTCCAAGAGGATTGTTTGTGAAAGATAAAGAAACAATGTAGGAAAAAACAAAGAAGGTGGAGAATAAAGCACTTAATAAGAATGAGCAAAGGTGTGTTCCAAAAGAAGAAGACAAGGAATTATACAAAAGAAAACATAAACATGATGAAAGAAATAAAAAGGATAAAGGATAAAATAAAGGAGATCCACTAGAAAAATGGAAGATAGCCAAAGGAGAAAATACCTCTTCATTTGATTTCACACTAGTATTTTCTTAGGTAAAGATGTTTCTACCACTATTAGAAATGATGAAGATAAAATAATATAGAGATAGTGCTATTCAACTAATATCCAATGCGACTAATAAAAACACAAGTTTGGAGAACAAAGAAATCACCAAAATCAGTAATGGTAGGCAGGCAGACATAAAAGTCCCTAAAGTTTGTCTAGGTGATACATTGATGAATCCTCAACATGTCGATCCATTTTTCACCACATTGCTCATAAACAAAAAATTGGTGAGAAATTGCATGATTGATTCATGAGCTGCTATTAACATCATGCTAGTAGGGGTCATGAAACAACTTGGCATGTGGGATACTACTGGTGGAAAATGCTATGCTATGGATAGTAGGCCTGTCCTAGTGGTCGGAATCATGAAGGATGTAGGAGTGAAGTTAGTTGATTATCCACAAGTTTCATAAATAATTGACATAATTGTAATAGACACACCCCCTCATTTTGGGATGCTCCTATGAAGACAATGGACAACTTCAGTGGGAGGAAATGTGCAATTTGACTTATCCTATGCAACAATACCAATAAACAATGAAGAGGTTAAATTGTATAGAGAACCAAGAGTGAAGCCAATTGTAGAGTATGTTGATCAAAATCAGATGAGTTGATTTTGTGATGTGGACATAGGAAGCTTTAGAATAGAGCATTCATGACCTAAATTGTTGAACACTAATCCAATTGATAGGGATATCTCCAAGAATGAGCATGGTGTATGGCGAATGTATTTTGATGGAGCATGCAGTAAAGAAGGTAATGGAGTGGGAGTGGTTTTCATCTTACTTGAGGGAACAACATTCATATATTCATTCTTGTTAACATTTGAATGTACAAATAACATAGCAGTGTATGAGGCCTTGCGAATTGGATTAAACATGGTTGTCAAACACAAAATTAAATTACTGACAATTTTTGGAGATTTTGAGTTTATTAATTCACAAGTGAGATCAAAATATTCTATAAAAAATAGAAGGTTAAAGCAATACAAAAAATTTGTATGGGACACCATTGAATTGTTTGATGCTTTCTCTATTGAATGGATAGATAGGTCCAAGAATTTAATGGAAGACTTCTTGGCGAATGTAGCTTTGGAGAAAGATGATGTCACTCTAGCAAAAATTTCACAAGTTGAACTCAAAACAAGACCTCCAATCCCTGATAACATCTATAGTTGGCAAGTTTTTAATGATGATACTGATTTGATTAAGTTTTTATATTGCATTGATCAATATGAATTCCAAGAAATCAATTTTAATTTATTTGTGGAAGAAGTAGATGGTAAGTAAACTATATTTGGAAAGGAATTTATTCAACCCAAGGGTATGTGTAGGATCGTCATGGAAAAAATAGGCCCTTAAGTGGCGAAAAATTTAGAAAAATTAGCGTTAGGAAACTTGACATAAAAAATTGAATAATTTATCTATATTATTTAAAAAATATGTAAGAATAGAATCTATAGCAAATTGAACTTAGTTTCTAAATGACTAGGTTTTTTTTTTTTTTTAAATCTTTTTGGTGAAAATTTGAAACTTCAATGCAGTAGTACTTAAATTTCAGGGGAAAAATAAGTAGGTGTCTATCTGACCACCCTAACCACAATAAAATGATAATTTTTTTATAATATTTTAGATATAAGTAGAGGACTCATGTCCTAATGTGATGCATATTTTTTTGTATTTTCTTTCAAAGTAAATAATTAATTATGAATTTTTAATTACAACTTTTAAAAAATATAAAAACTTGTATGTCTAACCACTTTAACTTGGTCAAAACTTCATGAAATTCATTTTTTAAAAAATCTTATAGAATGTGAAGCATAGAATGTGATGCATGTTTCAAGTTCAAAAAATGTGATACCGTTTGAAAGCTATAGATGTTTTTCAATCAGCCTATCAATTAGGAATTTAGTCATAATTCAAATAGAAAATGAATAATAATAATTTATTAAACTCAAAGGAACGCATAATTTACATTGGTGGAAAGCAGAGAATCTCCTTTAAAAACCTTTTTCATTTCATCAGTTTTGGGTAAAAAAAAGGTCATCAGCCACATACCCTACAAATACCCATGATATCGCCACTTTTTGGCCCATCATGATCCTGCACATACCCCCAAGACAAATAATATTCCTAGGGGACTTGTGGCATTCGAGAGGGTGTTTGATGGAAATGACTGAGACCTTATGAAACAAACATTAGTGAAAAGGGAAGACATTGAAGAAATCATCCTTAAAATTGACTTAGCTCTTTAAAAGGTGTACATTGGGAAAAAGATAAGCCCAATAATAAAAAAGATATTGACTGCATTATTAAGGAATTATAAGCATGTATTCACATGTTCTTATGATGATCTTAAACCATATAGAGAATATTTGTTCCAACATGAGATCCCATTGAAACCAGATGAAAAACCGTTCAAATAGAAACAAAGACCCATAAATCCTACCTTATAACCTAAAATGCATGAGGAACTTATGAAGCGTAAGGAAGGAGGTATCATCAAGCCTATTAGAAATTCATCTTGGGTCTCTAATTTAGTGTTTGTTAGAAAGAAAAATGGAAATAGAAGGCTCTGTGTAGACTTTTGAAACTTGAATGTATCCTCTCTTAAGGATAATTACCCACTCCCAAACATGGAGGCTATGTTGTAGAGGGTCACAAGATGTGAGCTACTATCTATGATGGACATGTTTTCAAGTTATAACTAGGTGAAAGTTAAGGAATCAAAGCAATACAGAACAATGTTTACCAGACCATGGGGAAAGTATGTATATGTTAGAATGCCATTTGGACTCACAAATGTTGGTGTAACTTTCCATAGAGCCATGGATGTTGCTTTCATTGATCTAATTAATGTAATAATAGTGGTATACCAAGATGACTTAACTACATATTCAAAGAAAGTAGAGGATCATGTTGAGCATCTGGAAAAAAAATTCAACAAAGCCATTGAATATGTTATCTCTTTAAATCCTAAAAAGTGCCACTTTGTAGTCACAAAAGGAAAACTATTGGGGCACATAATGTCCAAAGAAGGGGTAAGGATTGATCTAGAAAGGGTAGAATCCATAGATAAGATTCCTATTCCTAAGACAGTTAAAGCCATCCAATCCTTCTTTGGGAAAATCAATTGTGTGAGAAGATTTATATCAAACTTTGCTGAGATAGTGAAACCAATTTTAAAGATGTTAAGAAAGGTGCAAAGAATGACTAGATAGCTGATGCCATAGATGCATTCATATCCATCAAGAGAGAAATTAAGTAGGCCCCAGTGTTGAAGTTCCTTGATTTCAGTAAGCCTTTTCAAATCTTTTCATTTGCATCCTATCACACAATTGCAGCAATAATGTTATAGAAAAATGATGAGGGGTATGAATAGCCTATTTATTTCTTCAACAAATCCCTCCAAAATGCAGCCTATTTCTTTCTTCAACAAATATGACATTGTAGAAAAATAGGCATATGCATTAGTAAAAGTTATCAAAGCATTTAGATCATATCTGGTGGGAGAAAAAGTAATAGCTTATGTACCTAATGCTACAGTAAAAGATGTGCTTATACAAACTGAAGTAATAGGCCGTAGGTGCAAATGGATAAACAAAATCCAAGAATTTGAAATTGAGTTTCAAATCACCAAGATTGTAAGAGGACAAAGATTAGCCAAATTAATGGCTGAAACAAATATTGAAGCTACCCAAGTGTGCAATTTGAATGGTGAAGATAACATGATTGCTAGTATTGAGAACACACCATGGTACACTGATATTGTGTATTACATTAAAAATATGAAATGTCCTAGAGGATTTAATGATAACAAGAAAAGGACACTTAAACTGTAGGATTCAAAGTATGTATTCATGAAAGGGGACCTCTATTGGAAAAATAGGGATGGTGTTCTATTTTTGTGCCTAGATAAAAATCAAGCATGACATGTTTTGAAGGAAATGCATGGAGTTTGTGGAGGGCATTTCTCAGCAAAGGCCACTACACATAAGGTGTTAAGGGTAGGTTACTATTGGCCTATATTTTTCATTGATGCCAATAATTATACTAGGATATGTGAAGCATGTCAAAAAAATTCTGGGAAATTGAACTATCAAGGGGCATTGCCTTTAAGACCCATACAAGTTGAGGCTCCATTTCATCAATGGGGAATTGATTTCATGGAAGAGATTGTAGAAAAATCTAGTGAAGGACACAAATGGATATTAGTGTCATATAATACTTTACAAAATGGGTGGAAGATATACCTACCAAACAAGCAACTAGTAAGGTTGTAACCAACTTTTTATTGGAAAATATCATCACCAGATTTAGAGTGCCAGTAAGAATTATAACTAACAATGGGATGTGCTTCAGATTAGATTAATTCAAGGGATTTTTCCAGTCCTATGGTATAGTAATCTCAAATTCTTCACCATATCATCCATAAGAAAATGGGAAAGTTGAATCCAGCAACAAGAGCATCCTGAAGATCATAAAAGGAATGTTGGATAATAAAAATAAGGCTTGGGATTCCAAGTTGATACTAGCCTTATGGGCAGATAGAATCACTGTAAAGAAAGCAATCAGAAAATAACCTTTTGAACTTGTGTATGGGACTCAAGCTAGGCTTCCTTTGCATAATTTGTTACCAGTATGTAAGTTCATCCTGCAAGAAGATTAAGACATTCCTGAACCTATGGAGGAGAGGATGGAAGAGTTGATAGAACTTGATAAGGTTAGGAACCAATATCATCAACACAATCAGAAGAAGAA
The DNA here is from genome assembly GCA_007258455.2 of Sequoia sempervirens. Lineage (NCBI taxonomy): Eukaryota > Viridiplantae > Streptophyta > Pinopsida > Cupressales > Cupressaceae > Sequoia > Sequoia sempervirens. The sequence goes on from VDFB02252616.1 coordinate 63,814,720, forward strand.
ATTACAGATTAAATACTTATAGGACAAAAGGGCTAAAAACAAAATTTTTGAAGTAAATGGCATGTTTCTCATGTGGAATGCTTGGAGTCAGCACAAAGGGAAGCATGGGAAATTTGAAGCTCTATGGTTAGGACCATTTTTCATTGTTGGAAAGTGTGGTGAAGATTCATATTACCTCTAGAACATAATAGGAGAAGAAGAAGAATTTCCAGTACATGGATAATTCTTAAAGAACTTCTTTTCTTGAAGATCATAAAGAGGATTAAGGATTGCCAGTGCATGGAAAATTCTCAAGAAACCTTTTAAAATATTTTTTTCCATGCATAGTAGTATATGATTCCACTCCACTTCATTTCTCACCCATTTTTGAATTCACTTCAACCTCCATACCAAATAAATAAGACAAATTTGGTATGCTTCCCAAGAGACCTGGATTCTTGCTATACCCACAAGTGGTATACATCCCCAATCAGAACCACTATTAGGACTAAAAATCCTATTCATTATTTTTTTGCATTTGATTTCATAAAGTGTAGAAATTCACATAACCATATCCTTTCATAACCCATGATCCCATGAATATCGTGCTTGACACATAAGCATCCCCTCGATCATAGTCAAGCAAAAACTATTAGAATAATTGATCCTAATCGGGAAGATCATGTGCATGTATTTTCGATCAACAAGTCATAGCCCTTCATTTGAATTTTTTCTGCATATCGGGAAGAGGTGAATCAAGTTATAGTGATGGGTATGTGCAGGATGATGATGGGCCAAAAAGTGGCAATATGATGGGTATGTGGCTGACGAATTTTTTTTAACCCAAAATTGATGAAATGAAAAGGGTTTTTAAAGGAGATTCTCAACTTTCCACCAAATACAAATTATTCTTTACTTTGAATTTAATAAGTAATTATTATTCATTTTCTATTCAAATTACAACTAAAGTCCTAATTGATAGATTGATTGAAAACATTTATAGCTTTCAAATGGTATCACATTTTTTGAATCCAAAACATGTGTCACATTCTATGTTTCACATAATATAGGATTAGAAAAAGAAAATTCAAATTTCATGGAGTTTTCACCAAGTTAAGGTGGTCAGACATAAGAGTTTTTTATATTTTTTAAAAGTTGTAATAAAAAGTTCATAATTAATTGTTTACTTGGAAAAAAATTACAAAAGAATATGCATCACATCAAGACATGAGTCCTCTACTTATATCTGAAATATTATAAATTTTTTTTTATCATTTTATTGTGGTTAGGGTGGTTAGACAGACACCTGCTTCTTATTTTTTCCTTGAAATTTAAGTACTACTACATTGAAATTTCAAATTTTCACCAAATAGATATATTTTTTTTAAAACAAACCTAGTAGTTTGGAAACTATATTCAATTTTCTATAGATTCTATTCTTACATATTTTTGAAATAATATAGATAACTTATTCAAATTTTTATGTCAAGTTTCCTAACTCTAATTTTTCTGATTTTTTTCCCACTTAAGGGCCTATTTTTTCCATGAAGATCCTACAAATACCCTGATCAAAGACCCCAAAGATAGCATATGTGCATAATTGGGAAGACAGTGCATAAGATTTCATTGATGAAAAATTATCGGAAAAAGTAGGTAGGTCAGAGGAAAATTTTCAAATCATACCGAGCTCGTCTGTCAAACCAATGGAGACCTCATCAGGAAGAAACATATATACTTTCACTGATAAAATAGGAGAACAATTGTATTATGGAGACATATATGATCAGAGTAAGTCCCTTAGATCTCTCTGACCATGTGGGTTATGCTGATGAGAGAATTTTTCAGGGAAAGTCTCACCAACTTATCCCAATGAACAAAGCACTAGAGGAAACAGATTAGAGAGACTAAGTACATCGGAAAGGAATTTTATTCTCTTAGTGATGGTACATGTCCACCCGATGGTAACATAGAATGACCACTATTTGTTGGAAAGACACTAGGAAATTATAAAAACAATTTCTAATGGTCTAGACCACCTTGATATCAGGAAAAGGGCATGTGTAGGATCATCATGGAAAAAGCATGCCCTTAAGTGGCAAAAAATTTAGAAAAATCAAAGTTAGGCAACTTGACATAAAAATTTGAATAAGTTATCTATATTATTTTAAAAATGTGTAAGAATAGAATCTTTAGAAAATTGAATGTAGTTTCTATACTACTAGGTTTATTTAAAAAAAAAAAAATCTATTTGGTGAAAATTTGAAATTTCAATGTAATAGTACTTAAATTTCAGGGAAAAAATAAGAAGTAGGTGTCTGCCTGACCACCCTAACCACAATAAAATGATGATATTTTTTTATAAGATTTTAAATATAGGTAGAGGACTCATGTCTCGATGTGATGCATATTTTTTTGTAATTTTTTTCCAAGTAAATAATTACGTATGAATTTTTTATTAGAACTTTTAAAAAATATAAAAACTCGTATATCTGACCACCTTAACTTGGTAAAGAATTTATGAAATTCAATTTTTCTTTTTTTAATCCTATATTATGCAAACCATATAATTTGACACATGTTTCAGATTCAAAAAAATGTAATACCGTTTGAAAGCTATAGATGTTTTTCAATCAACCTATCAATCAAGACTTTATTTATAGTTCAAATAGAAACTAAAAAATAATTATTTATTAAATTCAAAATAAAGCATAATTTATATTGGTGGAAAGCTAAGAATCTCCTTTAAAAACCATTTTCGTTTCATCAATTTTTGGTAAAAAAAACCGTCGTCAGCCACATACCCTATATATGCCCATCATATTGCCACTTTTTGGCCCATCATGATCTTGCACATACCCAAAATTTCATAATTTTCTCCTCGAAATAATGGAAGTTGAAAAGCAAGAGAAAGGGTTTTTGTAAAATATTGGTAAGATTATTAAGTGGTCTTCCCAACTAAATATGGGAACCAAAATGACACTTCATATTGAAGGGACATTCAGTTATGTCTTGATGATCAATTATGAATGTAAAAACAAAGATGACCCAAAATAAAGCACATAGATAGGTTTGAGACTAAAGGGTTTCACCGATGCAATATTATTGTATCACTCTGACATTTCAGAATTTGAAAATCCTATAGCATTCAGTTCTAGTGGTAGACATTAATGGCTACACGAATGAACCTTATGTGAATATTTTTGATTGAAAAGAGATTGAACCAAAAGTATTTTTAGAAGTTGCAGTGAATAAGGACGGGAGATCGAGTGGTAGTCAAGGAATTTAGTGCACCCAAAGACATACAAGTAAGCATACGAAGTATCCCTACAATTGATAGATTATAATTCAATTCTGCCACCTTATAGAGAATTAGAATGGAAGGTTCAAGTTCTACAAAAACAAAAAATAGGAAGCAACAAGTTGAAAGTAGATAGTCCAAAAGTAAGAAGCAAAAAATTAAAACAAGGTTGGAATTGAAAACAAAAGAATGAAAATTAAACCAAGACCTCATTGATTAATTGCCTGGTTTAGGGCCAAAATCTAGAAAGTCTACACAATTAAGGGCTGATGTAGAAAGATTAGAGGATAAATGCAAAAATGTAGGCAATGTGTGGACTCCCACTAGGGGATATGAATTGTTCATGTTTCATTATTGTTAGAGAAATAGATTTGAACCAGTCTGTAACCCTTAGAATTTCAATTTAGGAAAGATGGTTGTTCCCAATGTTTTTTGTGAATATAGACCTCATAAAACTTCTAGCCAATCATTATAACTTAGACCTTAACGCCATTTTCAACCAGCAAGGAGAACCTTTCATACATATATCCAAATTTGCACTTTGTGAAGTTTTCAACATAGATGATACATCTGATCAACCTATAGTACATGAGGATTTAGAAAAGGAATACTGGAGGATGGATACTACCTCCAAAGGATGAATATTACTATTACACAGGCCTAGAAAAGATGGAGACCTAGTACCACTTGAGGATGGTGATGGACCTCCCTTTCATGTTGATTTGTTCGAGCCCTATCTGAAACATACTTACGTATTAGTGGATCAAATAATGGGAAAAAAGGTCTCTAAATTTATGTCTATAGGGCCAATGGTGATTGTTATAGACATAGAATGTCACAATGTTGGACCTTTAGATTATGCTTCACACATTTCCAAAGGGATTGACTCAGGGATAATTGCTATCAAAAAAGAATCTCCCACAATGCACTTTAAACACTATTCCCTTCTCATGCACATTATATTGTACTATGGAAAAGAGTTAGGAATATGGCTAGTGGAATTAAGGATTACATAGTTAGATAAAGAGGGTCAACCATTGCTAGTACAATTGTGGACTTCCATTTGAGACAATAGATTTATCAATTCCAATTATGTTTATTTTGAAGAGCACTTTGTTAAGACACTGTATAGGTTTTATGATCACCCTTGTGATTATTCATTGTCTAATGAGATCAAAAGATTTCTAAGGGTAAATGATTTCAATGGACCACCAAATGTAAATCAAAATTGGGGTGATTGGTATTGCTATGTTGATTCCACTATGATTAGGGTTTATGGTTTTGAAGACAAACCTTTCCTATTACCCAAGAATGTGCCAGATAGAATTGCATATCTAGAGATTGTCAGGAAAATGTATTATTCCAATGTCATTAACTTGAGTGAATATGAAAAATATTCATTCATGCCTAGTACATTGTGTTTTGGGGATTTCGCTATGGTGTCAAAAGAAGGATACAATCTCATTTTGGATAAGATGTCACATTTCAATATGAAGAAGGCTACACCAAGGAAAGGATTCAATCCTAAAGGTTTTATTGATTTTTCAAGAAAAAAATAGAACTTAGGTGGATATGTTCACATACCATATCCTCATGATAATATTATCAGAAACATGGAAGAAAAGGAGGTTCAATGGGTAATTGATAATTATGATAAATAAATTGAACAAAAGATGAAGGAAATACACGAAGCAAAAATGTTGTCCTCTAGTAGTGAGGAATCTTCTAATGAAAATGAACCTCGAAGCCAACATGATAAGATTCCCAAGTTGAGGATTGAAGAGTATCAACATCCAAATAGAGAACAGGAAGTTGGGCAATCATCTGACATAGCTACTAGGCAATTGGCTTATAAATCCTTTGTCTCGTATGACCAATTCATTAAATCTCCTAAACTTAAATCTTTCTTGTACAAACAAAAGGGAAAAAAATAAGGGAATCAGTTGTAGACATCACACCTAGCAATGAAGGACAATTATTAAACACCTTGAAAGTGGATGTGGAAAATAAAATTAAGAACATGACTCTAGAGAAAGGAATAAAATTATTAGAGGAGTCTGGTGTGATGATCTTTCCTAGTTTGGACTTAAATTCTACTCCTTTTTTTAATAGCTTTTTACATAATAATGATGCTAAACACAAGATGAGTTCAGAGCGGGTAACAAAGGTATACACTGGATCAAGATATAATCCTAATGAGAATTCTCTTATGATCTAGGCTCTATACCCCCCACATAAAAGGTCTATGATTCTTGATACAGAGAAATCATTTGGTTATGTGATGAAATTAAAAGTGGGTGAAACTGATCCTATGGTCACAGATATTGGCATAAATGTAGCCAAATTGAACAAGGCTCAAATTCAAATATTGATCAAAGAACGTGATATGTACAAGTTGAACAATGAAAGGATGCTCAAAGAAAATTATTTCCTAAGAGACACAGTTAATGATACATTCAAAGGATCCACAAGAATGTTGAATCAAGGAGAAGGCTCCCAATCAAAGGACAAGTGTGAGGAATTATAGATGAGTAACCAACATATACACACTTGAGTGATTATGCCCAGGTTTGACACACATTCTACAATACTCTAGAAGAGGCACACTAATATAATGATTTGGATGGACAAGTTTTGGGTAACTCACTCCAAGAGTCACACTACCATTCAATAATATAAGAGGATAAATGATGGGCTTTAGGAAAATCTCCAAGAGATCTAAAGAAAAAACACTTCTAATACTAGAGCCGTTATAGCTACTAAAGACATGGTAAGAAAACATAAAGACTATTATAAGGAACTTCAATTAGATTCCAAGGAGTTTATTGATGCTTTAAAGGAGGGTGTGTCTACATTGTTTAGTGATAATGGAGAACTAAAAAGTTAGAACAAAGGGATGAAACAGTGTAGACTAATATTGCAAGGAGCCTTGGAAGCAACTAAGAATGAAGATTCAGCTCTGGATGAGGCTTGTGAGCATCTGGAAAGGATGATTATCATGGAGATTGTTGTGAGGGATGATGTAGAGGATGCTGATACACACTTGAGTCCGGAGTATTTAGATCATATTACAAAAATTCATTTGTGGCTCATTAGAGGTTAATTGTTAATGTTTTATGTGTTGTTAAAATTCCAAAAGACACTTATGAAGAGGTATACCCTCTTCAATATATTGTTATATAAGTTGGACATGTGATGATTAAAGGGTCAGAGAAAAAAAGAGAGAATAGAGATATACAAAAGATAATTTCATAATATTTATCATGTAGATTATACTATAAAGGACCATGTTGCATGCATGAGTTTTGGTAGAAATCAATAGAAGATCTTTGATTCTTTATGACTTAACATTGGTGTCTATTTTTTGTTGATTTGAGCAATTATCTGGCTATCTCGGCACTGTTATTTCTCTATTATTTGAACTTGTGTATCCAAGTTTATATTGAATTTCATCAAACATATTTTTTGTTATTGTGTAATCAAGCTAATCAATTTCCATTAAAGAATTAAAATTATTTTAATTGATTATAGTAGCTTGGAAGTAACATTTGGATCAATAAGAAGAGCCCTATAATTGATAAGATTGTCATACTTTTTCCAAATTGATATTATCTTTTTATTCAAACTGAGGATATACTTCATTTGTCAATACACACTTATTGTCATTGTGTGATTCCTTTTAATTGGTTCCTTCAAGTAAGGATTAAAATCCTTTTAAATAAGTCACAGTAAGTTGATAGGTTTGATTAGATCGATAAGTAGAGTCAGTCAGTCACATTATTGCACGTTTATACAAGGTATAAACAAAAAAAAGTGCCAAACAATTAGAACTGTAACCAATAATAGTCACCTATCATAAAACATCATTGACTCTACTTACCCATAAATGCACTGGTTGACATCACATTTCATTTATACCTAACTTATCCACTTTCATATTATTAATTTTAAATTATCACATTAGGAATAGTAGTATACAAGCCATCATCTATCCCACACTTTATGCCACTATGGATAGATTCTTGAATACAAATAGGTCAAACAATCTTCTTTAGCTATTAAGGTCCACCCACCTAGGTTTAGCATAGCTTAAAGTGCACAGAGTCATCAACCATATAGTTTAACTCCATTCGTTGGTTCAAAAATGTTGCAAGTCTAATAATAGAGTCCGAAATCCTCTTAGGATTTGTAACCTACATTTTTGAGACCCAACAAGGCTCCCTAATGATATGGAGAAGCTTGCGTTGTTATTCAATCATGGAGAAATTTTCTTGTGTTGGGTGTGTTTCCTAATATTAGAAGACATAGTTTTTCTATTACCTCGATTGTAAGTAGGCTATGGAGTTGATCATTGGATGATCTAGAAGCTTCTATAATAGCTTGACTCTCTCCAATGCATGTGCATGTTGGTGGTTGTGGAGTTGGCTCGGAATAGGCCTAGAGTTCCTTAACTACTTCTTCCTTTGATTGATGTTTTTTAATTACATGGCTCAGATTCTTGCTTTAGGGTCTGAGAGTTTTATAAGTTTTCCTAAAAAATATATTATTGATGCTCATTCATGAAAATCCATTATTCTGGTTTAACCATTATGGTGTTTCTTGTTTTAGTTTATGGTCTTCGAGATGTGAAGTGGGTATGGATGTGTATGGATGTTTTTCAAACATAGTGGTTTTGCAGGTTTTACACATTCAAGAAACACTTGTGGTTATGTGGAGTTGTTGTTAAAGCTATTTTCTAGACCTTGGTTTTTCGGGGTGGTATTGGATGAGATAGCTACAGTTTGACATACATTTTTCATGCATGGAATGAAGAGGTGAGATTCCTTCTCTACATGGGAGTGTTGGCATGTGATTTGTCACTTAGCATTATTTTTGTGTTGCTTGCTAGGTTCCTAGACTATGGTGCTTGAGTTGTGGACATGATTGGAAAATCAGATCTGAATTTGATCTTGTGTTTGAGTCAAATTTTCTACATTTTTATTCTCCTTGAGATCTTAGTTTTGTAGTTTGTAGTGCGATGATGGGTTTGCATGTTTCACTTGATTGGATCTACGGGTTGTGCAATTTTTTGGGATGTCTTTACCTAGATGTTTGTTGTGGGACAACTCAAAAGTGGACTATCTATATCCACAAGGTTGATTCAATATTAATGTAGACTTGTTAGCTAGCCTTATCTATGGTCACTTATGCATTGGTGTGGTTTCTTTGTGATAGGAGGATGGAAGGTGGTGAGTACCTAAATATTCAATTATGGGGACCTATAGCATGTGTATCATGATCTCATGAAGAGCTTGATATGCATTTTTGGTGTAAACTCTTGATAGTGATGGTGTTGTAGGCTTGGTTTGGAGATCTAGTTGCCACTTGGTATTGTTGTTAGATGGACATGTTGATGTGTGGACCTGAAGGGTCTTTAGATTAGAAATTTTTTGGTCAAGATTCTTGGATAGATTGATTGTCATGGTTCAATGGGAGCTTTAGTAATGACTATGGATTCATCACTTGGTGATGGATGGTATTCTCTAGTGTTGCAAATGTTACTAGGAGAAGCTCTTAGATCCTATTGTTGCAGAAGGGTTCATTCATATTTGCATGGACACTTTTTGGAGATAGGTCATCTTCATGCTATTGAAGATGTGCAACATTTTAGAACCATAGAGGATTCTTGGAGTCTTTGGTTGAGGTGTTGGTGGTGCTTGACAGGTGATGTTGTTTTAGAGTTGGTTTGCTTAATTTCATGATAGACTCTTGATTGTGCATTAGAGTTTTGACATGGTGTATTTCTCTTGAGACCATGGTTATTTCACTTGAAGCATGGTATATCCTAAGGGGGATGTGTAGATCATGATGTCATGATAATTTCTTGATACAAATGATTGGAGCTTTAACATTGGTTTGGTAATTATTTGTTGTTTGGGTGCATTGGTCATATGCTTCAGAACTTCATGATAGTGTAGTGATGCATTTTGAGTTTAGCATGAGATGATAATTTGTAGGTGCTCATGGATACATGGAGAATAAGGTGATCATTTAGTTCTCTTGATATGAGAGAAGTGTTGTTGATGGTTACTCTTGATGAAGATTTTAATAGAAAGTATGAGAAGCCTTCACCTTGGTTGGACGTGAATTCAATATAGAGCAATGAGGAGATTGCTCTTGGAGAAGTCATGATGGCTTTCATATCTTGGAGGAGAATTATCATTCCCCACTCTTGGTCTACTAAGAAAATTATTGCTTGAGAGGTATTGCCAATTGTTTCTCTCAGGTGTTTTATGCTTTTTTTCATGGAAAAATATCTTGAATTGCTATTAGAGGGTATGTGCAGGATCATCATGGAAAAAATAGGCCCTTAAGTGGCAAAAAAATCAGAAAAATTAGAGTTAGGAAAGTTGATGTAAAAATTTGAATAATTTATCTCTATTATTTCAAAAATATGTAAGAATAGAATCTGTAGAAAATTGAATGTAGTTTCAAAACTACTAGCTTTTTTTAAAAAAACAAAATCTATTTGGTGAAAATTTGAAATTTCAATGCAGTGGTACTTAAATTTCAGGGAAAAATAAGAAGTAGGTGTCTGTCTGACCACCCTAACCACAATAAAATGATAAAAAAAAATTATAAGGTTTTAGATATAAGTAGAGGACTCATGCCTCAATGTGATGCATATTTTTTTGTAATCTTTCTCCAAGTAAATTATTAATTATGAATTTTTTATTACAATTTTTTTTAAAATATAAAAACTCATATGTCTGACCACCTTAACTTGGTCAAAACTTCATGAAATTAAAATTCTCTTTTTTTAATCCTATAGTATGCGAAGCATAGAATGTGATGCATGTTTTGGATTCAAAAAATGTGATACCATTTGAAAGTTATAGATGTTTTTCAATCATCCTATCAATCAAGACTTTAGTCATAATTTGAATAAAAAATGAATAACAATTACTTATTAAATTCAAAGTAAAGCATAATTTATATCCATGGAAAGCTAATAATGTCCTTTAAAAACCCTTTTCATTTCATCAATTTTGGGTAAAAAATAGTTGCCAGCCACATACCCATCATATTGCCACTTTTTGGCCCATCATGATCCTGCACATACCCTAGATGATTTTGAAGGATTAATTGTGAGAGATGGATAGAATGGATATTTCCTTGGCTTTGTATTTCATTTGATGATGATCATAGGAGATGGTATTGGGCTGATTTCCTGAGATGAGAAATGGAATATTTTGATCTTCTTTGACAGGATTGCATCCATGCATGTTGATTACATGATATACATATGTTATGTTTGATCTTGGAGATTGAACAGTTAGGTGTTGTTATGGATTTTCTTTTGGGGTGTTGTGAAGGATATTATACTTGACACAGTTGACATTTAGAGGTGTATGTAGGAGGATTTTCTAAAGACACATGATGTGCATTTTTTTCTCTCTTTGGTTTTGGTAATCTTCTTGGATGTTTGGTTTCACATTAGATTGGTTTGATGTTTGGACAGAGTTTTAGTGATCACTAGCTTGTGGTCATGTTTTTTCACTCATGTTCTTGGGTGATGACATGGAGGTTCTTTATCTTTTTCATTTGTTAGGTGTGAAGAACATGGGAGGGTTGTGCAAACCTGTGGTGAGAGTTTTTCTTACAGGAACTTGTCAGTTTACAAATTGTGCATATCATTATGGATGATTCCTTTGGTACTAGATGATGTGTCTTACACCTCTTATATGATGCTATTAGTAGACTTGTTATGCCTTTGATCTTTCAAATTTGGCATTACCCATGCAGTGGGAGTTCCTAGATGTGTTTGGTCATCTTTGACTGGTTGGCACATGGAGCTTGTTTTTGCAGTTGATGATTTGGCTATGTAGGTGGCATGATTTTTCTAATGTGGATACCTTCAAGGTATGTGTGATTAGAAGCATTAGAACTTGCTATGGATGATATTTTTAGTCCTGTGGGTTTGATTATTTGGATGGAAGCAGTCAGTTTTATGGTTGTTGTTCTAGGTAGTGTTCTATCTTGTTTTCTAGAGAATGTCTTCATGGTTGTGTTTGGGTTGAAGCTTTAAATTTGATGTTGTGATACTTTTGTATAGCTTGTAAGCACAATGGAGTGGTGGCAGTGTGTTGAAGCCCTTGCCATTAGTTGGTTCTATTTCTAGTGTCTCGAATTAGACTGTGCATATACACCATGGCGTGTTCTTTTCCTTTAAAGGATGGCTAGAATTGTTGCCTAAAATGGTGGACATCATAGATGTTGTTGCAGGTGTCTTAGGTGATATAGAGGATTCATGCATTTATTGGTAGGTACTGCGTTCTTTGGAAAGTGGGAGAATGTTGAAAATGGTGCCTCAAACGTACTAGTATTTGGGCCTCTACATTGTCAAAGAGACAATTGAATATCACCAGGACAAAGTTACTAGTCTGATTGAAATCCTATTAGATGGAAATGGTTTGCTACTTAAGTCACCAATTTCCAAGTTTTCGTAACTTAAGTCATGGGGCTCTATAGTTTCATAACCTCCCAGCTTAGTGACTTTGAGGTTCTCTTTGTTGCCAGCAAGTCACGAGTTTTCAAATCTTCAAAACCTCTAACAAGAGGTTTTGGAGTTTGGTTTTTTAGCAACTTAGTTACTGTGAAGTGAAGGATACCATCTTTATTGTCAAAGAAAGTTACCTTTATCAGGGAGACTCTACACTAGGTCTCCTCGATGGTTTGATAGCTATGGTGGTTGGCTAGTAGTGTGACATGGTGTCGTGCTGGTGGTGGGGACCACTTGGAGCTTGTATCAAAGGGACATCCTCATATATAAGGGACCATGGGTGAACTCCTTTCGATGAGCGGATGGAAGGATTGAAGATTATGTCAGTGGGATTTTGTGAGTTTGGCAAGACTCTAAAGCCTATCTCTTTGATATGTCGATGGGCTCTAGTGGGGACCACATGGAGTACTATTACCTTCATTAGAGTAACAAAGGGGAGTTAGAGGGACATGAATTGAAGTCTTTTATGATGGTTTCCTAGAATGATTAAGAGTAGAATGTGAATGCCATTGTGGCATTTTTGAAATGGCTGAGAGGCTAGGTAGTTGAGAGAGAGAGAGGGAAATAAAATAGGGTTATGCTACTAGATTCTCTCTAGAAAGGAACAAGATGTAAACTCTGTAAAGGCTTAGAGCCTAAATTATATTTGTAACCATATTTTTTGTTGCTGAATAATACAATGGTGATCTATGCTTTTGGAGTGTGGGGTTTTTTACCCATAAGGGTTTTCCCCACATAAATCTATGTGTTCATATCTTATATTCCATCTTTCATGTTTAATGGTTCTACTTGATTGAATTTGTTTAATGTTGTTGTTTGGAACTGGTTATATTTGCATGAGTTTTTCTCAAAAGGATTAATGTGGGAAATGAACTATATCTGATTCTACTTTATGTCATAGTAGTACATGCCTTTGAGACAATCTAAGAAATTGAACGATATCAAAGGTACTACTATTCTCATATGCTATTTCTAAGATTAAAAAAATTTCCCAACATGCAATGCAATGCAAATGAATGCAAGATCTAAATATAGGGTTAAAATCGACTTCAAAATAAAAAATTGTTATGATCAAATGTTTGGTTCACTAAAATGAAACAAAGAAAATAGGATTGATAACCCAATTAGGTTACCTATCTTCCACTAATTCATTTGGAAATGAGATCCACATAATGAAAGGACTATCAATATTGAGGTGAGTCAATTCAAATTTTGAATCTACTATTTTTTTATTTTTGCAAGGATGGGGGTCTTGATTAAACAAAACTTTAGGGAGTAGGATTAAAAATTTAAAACTAACTTCAAAATGCAATCTACAACTTAGATCTTGAATACTAAGCAAAATGCTAATGGAACCAAAAATCTGATTGCAGATCAAAGAGAGGTAAAATAATGTCTACTAGTCACCAAAAGTGTTTTTCTGAAGTTTACCTAGGACTCATTCACCTAGGGGTGAATGGGTTCTAGTTTAGGGTTTGTCTAAAAAAATTTGGAGCCTCTGCAATAGATCTAAATCTCTCAATTTTCCAAATTTTTAGGTTCGGAAAGCCGAAGATAAATTCTATAATTGAGTTTCCATAGGATGACAACTTTTATGAGAATTTTTTACAACTTTGACAAGTTCTCCAATTTTTATCTTTAAGAGATCTTCAAGATATCTTCCACCTAGATTTGCAAACACAAATCAAGAGAGAAAAATTCTTTTTTTAGATAATGGGGGTTTTTCCTTGGTGAAAATCCTATTTTGGTAATCAAACCTTGTAATGAAACAAAATAGCATGAAAGGAATGATGAATAAACAACTCTATGTCACAACTCACCAAGCCCTTGAATAAACCTTGGAATGTAGGTATGCAAATAGCATAAAACGACTTCAATGGATGTGGATCTTGATCTTGAAACTTGATTTGGAACAATTCCTTGAATGCTCGAATGGATCATGAAATCTACGTCAACATATTAGCTCCAATAACATTCATGATGCAAGAAAAATTTGACATGATAATTGGATCTGGATTGCTACAATAAATATTCACTAAGTATGCTCTTGAATGCCTTGAAATGCTCTTGAAATCTCACTTTAGCTCTTACAATTGAACACTTGAAAACTTAGATTGCTTAGATGAAACATAGTGAAATGACCTTATGTTTATAGGTATGTAACATTAATTTCCTAAAATTTAAATAACACAAGCTAACATGTGATTATGGATTTGAATAAGTTAAAATACCACAAAAAACATAATTTTAATTTAAGGTGTAGGTCTAAGTGAGGACCCATTCTCCCATGGGTGAATGGGTCCTAGGTCATTCACCTAGGACACACATTGGCCAATGAGAAGTGTTATGTTTAGGCATTAATGAATGTTGGGTTCCCTCTTCAGAAAATGTGATTAATTGGGTTTGGATTTGAATTAAAGGGGCCAATTTAGGAAAATTAAGCTCAATTAATTAAGGGATACCTAAATAAGTGTGAATGTTTAAAGAGGTACACTCTAAAACACTAAAATAAGGCACAATTAATTCCATTCTAATTAATAGGGCCCTAAAATTAATGTGAATATGTAAAATACATATTACAACACTAGACTAAGATATAATTAAGTTTATTTTATAATTAATTACTAATTAGGTGTGAAAATGAAAAAGGGATAAATATTTCTACACCACATAAAGTAATAAAATAGAGTGGTTATTTCTAAAAAGGTTTTTTTACTCCTTATCTATCTCTAAGTAGAAATGGGAAACCATCCTTGTGGATTTTATCACAAGATTTAATAAATTCCAAGTAAATATTACATATATCAGTGTGGATAGAATAATGAGGTATACACATTTATTTAACATCTATTCATACTTTAAGGTCCCACAAGTAGTTGATATTTTCTTGAAGGAAGTGATTACATTATTTGGACTACTCAAAAGCATCATAATGAAGAGCATAAAACTTAACCATTTATTCAAAGAATTACTACCATGTTTATACAGAAGGGGAAAAGGAAAGAATGGTTAGTTAAAATATTAAACAATTTAACTATATAGTACCCCATTAAATTTTTTATAAAATATTATGCTAACATTTCCTCTTTATTGCATTGTTTTTATAAATGTACCCTTGAAAAAATATAAATTTCACCTTACCAAGAGAATTGGTGAGTATATAAACTATCTTATATTCTATTGGGTAGTAATGGAGTTGAATGTGGTGATGCAAGACTTTTTAATGAATGTAATGACATTAGACCTCAATATTATTTTTTCTTTCATGAAAAACTAGATTCTTCACAAGATTAGCCACCCCTTTATTATCACAATAAAGAATAGGTAGCTTTACCTTAGAAATGTCCATGTCAATTGAAATGTGATGTAACCAAATCCATTCAAACATAGCTCATTAGCATGCATGATATTCAACCTTGGTGAATGAGAGAGTAACACAAATTTTCTTTTTACTAATCCATGAAATAGGTCCAAATCTAAGATGAAAAAAATATCCTATGGTTGACTTCTTGTAATCAATAGATCCACCATAGTCTAAGTCAATAAATCCTTGCAAGAAAAACTAAGGTTTCTTGTATTCCATACCATAATCATGTGCCTCAAGAATATCACAAAAAGTGATTAGTTGCAACCCAATAACATTTCTTTAGCTCCTACATAAATCTAGAAAGATAGCTAACAAAAAAACATAAATATGGTCTAATATAACTCAAGTAAATGAGATTTCCTACTAGCTGTTGGTAGGGGGTAGCATCTTCTTGAGAAGAATCCGAGAATCAATAAAGTTACAAACCTTTTTCCATTGGAGTGGAAATAAGTTTATAATAAAAAATTTCAAAATTTTCTTGGAGTTTCTTGGAATATTTTATCTATGAGATAAAGATGTGATGCTTTTTTTTCCATATCTCCAAGCCAAGACAATAGTGAATTAGCCCCAAGGAATTCATATTAAAGAATCTATTCAAATTATTTTTTACATCATCAATGAGATTACCTAAGCTTCATATGATCAAAAGATCATTCATATACAAGACAAGAATTACAGTATATGTGTCTACCTTCTTAATATATAAAATTGGATATGAGAGGCTATGAGTGAAACCATGTTGCAAATGGTGACCATCTATTTTCATGTACGATGCCTTAGGGGCTTGTTTAATTCCATAAAGTGACTTAATGAGATGCCATACCTTTTGAGGGTCATTTTCATCAAATAATCCTTCTGGTTGGGTCATGTAAACTTCTTCTAGATCATCATTTAGGAAATCACTCTTGACATCCATTTGATGAATCTTCCATCCCTTATATGCTACTAGAGCACACATAAGTCATATTGTCTTGAGCTTTACATATGGTGGAACTTTTATCAAATAACCATGAAAAGGGTTGTGAATAAGTAATACATTAGATTAGTTTCACATTGGTCACATACAATCTCAACTACATAGCTATCAAATGAACATACTTATTTGTTATGTTATCTTAACAAAATATTGGACACTACATACTTAATCATCACACTTAGCTTGTATCAAATATTAAACCACTCAAATAACTCCTACCTAAGGCTTCCTTCACATGACGAATGGTTAAATGTGTCATGATGCTTAGTGAATTTTACATAAAGTATGTGGACTACAAAGAAGTAAAATGATAGATTATAGTGGATTAGCTAGGTGATGTAACACTCAATAAAACTTATTCCATGATCCTATAAATTGGTGACATGTCCATATAAAATATCAAAGACTCCTCCACTTGGGATATTTATTTTAATGACTTTTTCATCAATCATGGCTAAGATTATGAATATAACTTATCACGTGCCACAAGGGGATCTCATCCCTAAATATTTTAAGATTAGCTTCAAAAGCACCAATATTACTACTAAATATGAGGCCTTTCTCATAAGTCTTAAAATCATAATATAGATGCACATACAACAAATTCTTATTTATGAGGATTATTCTTCATTCATTAGGCTAGTTAATGATGAATATCAAAACAATGGTGATAAAATAATTTCATACAAAAATAGTTAATAGATTTAGAAAATATTCTACTCTTATTGAATTTAAATATATGCCCTACATCAATAAAAGATTCATCAAATTTATGGCCTCTACTATATCCCTTTTTGAGATGAAATAAGATAGTAAAAATGAAAGTTATTGTCTGAGTAGTTTCAAATTATCAAATGTGCACCCTCTAATTCTTAACTAACATATGATTGTTCTAGTCTCAACTCCCCGTGGTATCATGATATCTAAAGTCCAAAACCAAACCATTCAAACTAACCTATCTAATAGCTACTAGAAATAATTATTATAATTTCCATCCTACTTTACCCTCGTTAGTGACATCCTATAATAAAGATAATGTGATGGCTCTTTAGTAAAATTTCTAAATTTGGAAGAGGCTACCTTGATGATCAAGGAAATTCATGATGGAATTTTTGGATTCCACACTAGTGATATGATACTCACTAAAAATAATTCTAAAATATATATTATTAGCATGTAACATGGAAATGATGCATACCAATATTTTAAGTTCTTAGCTTGTTAATAGCACATGAATATCATAAATGCACCATATAAACCGCTATAGCTAATTACATATCCTTTTCAAATTTTCACATTGATAATTAATCTCACTGGAAGGAGTAACCCATCCTCTTGAAGTGAGCATAAATTTATTATTACCACCAAATTTTCACAAATTGGTCCAAATCTATTCCACTCACTTCCACCACTAGCTAGTGGAATTCCATGTTTATTCTCCTTTACATCATCCATCACTATGTCATTCCTTATATAATTATAAATGATAATGAAAATAATTCAAAAATTATAAGGTTTAAACCTTATTAATACAATCTCATAACAAAATTCGCTACTCCACACATACTGATAGAAAGGAAATATCCAAGTAGATGTATCTAATAAAACCAAAATCGCATTCTTCAAGAGGATTATCAATGATGCTAGCCATTATTAAGACTTACAAATCAATCTCACCCTATGGGATTATTGAAATTGTAATTGTAAATGTGTAGGATCCACCCAATTCTCACGAGTCTTGATGTTATAATCCATCTTTCCAATTGAGGTCAAACATATATCACTATTCATCTCTATGCATATGACATCATAATTGATGAAGAATATCAAGTTACACTGTTGCGCAAAATAAAGATACCTGATGAGAGGAATCTTAATTCTTTGAATAAACTAAACTCTTATCAAAATAGGATTTACAATAACTATAGTAATTAAATCAAGGGTATATAATTTGATGTTAGTGAACTTATTATTGAAGATAATCAACATAATTCCAACCAATACAATGACAAGAGAGGTAATTTTTAACCTAATTGGTTTGAGGCATATGCCATAATCATTAAATATGGATACTGAGAATATTAAATTTCCATCCAAAATGGTTAGGAGATGAAATGACACATGAAGATTATGAACCTAAAATTATTCCATTCCTAAACTAAAGGACTTCTAGAAAGAATAAAGCCAAATATATATATATATATATATTTCAATAAATCCTTTGGCACCATGAAAAATTATCATGGTGAGGAAATTGCATCAATGTGCATCTCTTTTTGTGATCTTATAATTGATGAAGAATATCAAGTTACATAGTTTCTTAAACTCAAGCTACTTATTGAGAGACACATTAATTGTTTGGATAATCTAAAGGCCTATCAAAATAGGGTCTACAATAACTACAATAATAAAATAAATGGTATAAAATTTGATGTTAGCAACCCTATTTTTAAGGATAATAAACACAACTCCAACCAAAACAATGTCAAGAAAGGTAATTTTGAACTTTATTGGTTTGGGATAGAGTTCATAATCACTAAAAATGGATTATGATAATATCAATCAGTCATAAAAAATGGTTAGGAGATGAAATCAATCATGAGAATTATGCATCTCAAATTCTTCCATACCCAAATTAAATTAATTCTAGAAATCAAAAAACCCCTAAAAAAAATTCAAGAAAAAAATCTTTTATTTCAATCCATCCTTTGGTACTTTGGAAAAGTATCATGGTGAAAATTTTCTTGTAGACACAAACCATACAAAACTAAAAATCATTATTTACAAGATACATCTCTATGCCATCTTACTCCATATCCTATCTTTTCATCCTATCACCATCATCACCTCCCAACTATTGATATTAGAGGTAGTGTCTAGTATCATATTTTTGAAACACATTTTAATCTCCTATTTTAAAAAATATAGCCTAACAATATTTATTCTTTTATTATATAACTAAATAATTTTCTTGAGACAAAAACATTATTACCCATGAATAATGAAACTCAAGAAAACCTCTCATGATAAATGAAAAAGAAAAGAACCTTGTCTATCACCATTATTCCACACTAGTTGAAACCCTATCCATTGCAAAAAAATTATTTCATCTTCTCATTGTTTAGCTTTGTAGGAAATATCATTTTCCACATTAGACATCCATCATCATTATTGTATCCTTTTTCAGCAGTTTGGAAAGAGGTACAATCCATGTGAATAATTTCCCTATTAGATTTGATTATTATACTATATATTGAGCCACAACATAGTTTCATAAGGTCACCACAATCCTTATATCATGGTCTGTCTTGATAAGTATCCTAGGTGATTTTCATTATTTTTTGAGTTATTTTCCTATTGGGTGTCCCTAGTATATCCTACCAAGGTTATCAAAAAAATTATTGCATCTTATTGAATCATCTTGTTTGTTGCATGTTTTTCAATTATTCCTCACTCCATGAAATACATTATCACAATGATTCTTATACTTTGGTGAATAACATCAAGTTTTATGGGGAATATTGATTTCTCACCATTTCTCAACATATATGTGCATTAAATGTCAAATAAACTTATCATAAAATCCATTTTCACTCTCATTCTATCTACCATTATTCATTTCATTATTTTAATCATTTTTAAATCACTTACTATTATTTTTTAGCTATCTCTCTCTTCTACCATTCATTTTCATCTACATTTAACATAATAAAAATTATATAAATGAAAAACACACATCTATGAAAATTTGTACATGCATTCATACACCCATAATCAAATATGCATCCACAAATATCATGCAATCTATATTTACCAAATCATTAAATATCCATCCATAAATCCTAAAATGTATATCTATTAATGCATCCAAAAATAATACATATTCATCCATAAATAAAATGCATCCATACATCTATCAAAAACTATACAACACATATATTCAACCATAAGTATAACCCATAAAATATGAATCCATATATGCATTTATCACAAAAAATAATCCAAAAATCTCCAAAAATTATTTATATAGAGATATTTCATAATCAAATGTCTATATAATATTTCAAAATAAAAATGAAAATTGTACTCATAAAAAATACATTATCCCTATGCCTAGTCATACATCTGTACCTTTGTTGGCTTGGCCAAAGGCCTAGGTGATGATAATAGTGGTATTGGTGGATTTCTTATATACTATCATCTATTTAAACCCCATAAAGAAGAACTCAAGTAACTTTCATGAGAGATTTACCTCTACTCTAGTAGAACTACCCACTAATAAGCTAACCTATAGTAATAATCCTCTCATAGTGCACACTATGCATCACATCAACTAGTGCAAAGGATATTCCCTATGAGTTTATGATAACTATAGCCTAGTACCTCTCCTTTCTCATCATATCACTATTTCTTTTTGTGTTTGCATCCCTCATTGCATTTTCTACACTCATTGAATCCTTTAACACATCTCACTCTAGCTACCATGTATCTTACTCTATATCTAGAGTATACCTCTATGACCATACTCATGTTCAATATATGTGTAGTCTCTCCACCATATTATATTCCACTCATCCTCATAGTAAACCTAACTTTATAATATCTACCTAAATGGACACATCATACATTGGGATATCCCTGTTGGATGTTGTGGATATGGTTGCTAATATGTGGTTGTCATTGATGTCAACACTATTAGCATTTGGTATACTAGAGGCTGTATATGTCAAGGATATTGATAAAATTGTAGAAATAAGTGTTCTAGGTTCCCAATGGAACTGTGCAGGTCTTGAAGGTGTCATGTTCTATACATTGAAGATTTGTTTGTGTGGATTAAAGGGTTTACTACTGAATTTTTCTAGATAATCTACCAAAAGTTTAGAGGTCCGCGTGAAGTTTTGAGTATGTTGTGGTCTGAGAGTGTTTCTATGGTCTCTCTATCAGTGTTCCTAAATGATGATTGTGTGATTCTATTAATCTCAGTTGTTGTGGATTATTCTCTATTATTTCTTGGTGTTCTCATATGTCTCTAGATCATTCTCTATCTTTTTGGTACATCCACATTAAATGGTGAGCTCGTGGTTGAAGATATTTTCTTGTGCATTTTTGGTTTTCATGTTCTTGGCCGACATGTTGATGATAGCATGTTGTGGATCTTCGTGGTGAAATTAATTGAAGTGTTTTTGTTTTGGAGATATTAATTTGGGTCTCCACTATGTTGTGGCTGACCTTGGTGGATTTGTATTGGAAATTTATTTGTAAATTTGGGCCAACATTGAAAATATGTCTTATTTTTCTAGCTGACTAAGTTGTGATGAAATCCCATGTAGTAGATATATAAGAGTGATTGGTTGAGTGAAGTTAGTGTGTGCATGAGTGTGATTGTATGCCAAAGAATGTGTAAATGTGTGAATAGTGTTTCTATCATTTGATTACTAAGAAGAAAGTGAAGAAGATTGAGTAGAGTGTGAAGAAGGTTTTTTGAGCTTAATTGAAACTATAATCAAGCTTGTGTAGAAGCTATTTTCTCAGTTTATATTCTTTGGATTTTATTCCTATTTTGTACTATTAGACAGTGAGTCCTCTTTTGTATTTGTGCAGTGAGCTCTAGGCAGTGTGCCTAAATTCATGTGCATTCCCCTTATTATTTCTCTTTATACTTTTAGCATAGTATAAACTTGTGACTAACATCCACTATGGTTTTTCACCTAATAGGGTTTTCATGTAAAAAATATTGGTGTTATTTGTCTCTCTAATGTGTTAATTTCTTGTGTTTAATTGCTTATTCATCATATCTAATATTAAAGTTAAGATAAGTTATAAAATTATAAGTTTCTGAGACAATTTTGATTCACCCTCCCTCTCAATTGTCTATCCTTATTTTTCCAACAATTGGTATCAAAGCAGGTTCCTCTGAAGAATTCTAAAAGCTTGAGGTGATCCAAGATGGCAACAACACTCAAGAAGGACATTCCAAGATTTGATGGCACTAACTACTCAATGTGGAAAGTCAGAATGCAATGTCAGTTAAAGTGTATCGGTGAAGCTTTCTAGAAGATTACAAAAGATCTATATATTATTCCTCAAAATGGTCCCTCAACTCTTGATAAGATCAAAGATGTTGAAAATAATGTTAGGGTTATTGAAGCTTTGGTGAGTGCTCTAACAAATTCAGAGATGGCTAATGTGTTGGGTCTAGAGATAACTCATGATATTTGGATGAAATTGGAAACTTTGTATGAAGGAGATGCACAGGTGAAGATGGCTAAGCTACAGAGCTTGAAAGGAAAGTATGAGAATTTGAAGATGGGTGAAGATGAAAATATCACTTCTTTTATGTAGAGAGTAAATGAAATAATGATGGGTATTAAAGGTATTGTTGGTTCTGTGGATGAGGATAAATTTTTTGCTAAAGTACTCAGATCCTTACCTCCCTCCTACAAAATGAAGGTTCATGCTATTGAAGAGTTCAGATTAGTAAACAAGATAACAAGAGACATGTTGATCAGGAAGCTTGCTGCTTTTGAAATAAGTGAATTTGGTGAATCTACACCAAAGACTAAATCTGCATTCAAGGCCATTGTATTCAGAAGTAGCAGAAAAATATATAATATGGGAGAGAGTTCCAAAAAGATATCCAAGTATGATGAAGAACTAAAACAACTTGAAGATAAAGAAAGAGAGGTAGAAGAACTGGAAGCATTGATTGTAAGACAAGAAGGTAGAGGAAAAGGTAAGTATCAAAATGTATTTCCTATTAAATGTTTTTCATGCAGTAAAATAGGTCATTTTGCATCAAGATGTCCTGAAAGAGTTCCTAGATCTAAGCCTAAAATGTCTAGATTCCAAAAGAGATGCTACTTTGATAAAGAAGTAGTGATTGATGATGAGTCTAATAAAGATAATGGAAAAGAAGATGAATTGGCTTTCATTGCCACCATTGAAGATAATCCAGTGGCTAGTGAATCTGCTAAAGATGAGAAAGCTCTTGCAACCCAAGTTGAAGAAAAATATGAGTGGGTTATTGATAGTTGTTGTTCACATCATATGACTAGTGATAAAAGAAAATTTGTGAGTCTAGAGAAGTATGACAGTGGGTTGTAAGATTTGGAGATAACAATGCTAGTATGATTCATGGTAGAGTATCTATTTTCCTTGGTGGTAAGGATAACATTGATGATGTTCTCTATGTTGAAGGCCTGAAGAAAAACTTGTTGAGTGTTGGATAGATGGTTCACATGGGGTATGATCTTTAGTTCAAATATGGAAGATGCAAGATATGTGAAAGTTCTGGGAATATGATTACAACATGTAAACAAACAAAAGGTAATATTTTTTATCTGAATACTACTAATGGAAGTTGTTTAATTGCTCAAATAGATGAAAGTTAGTTGTGGCATAGGAGGTTGTGTCATGTAAAATTTGACAACATTATCAAGATAAGCTCTACTCAAGAAGTAAGAGATCTTCCTAAGTTAGTGAAGTGTGCTAATATAATTTGCAAGGAATGTCAGATGGGTAAACGAACTAGAGTCTCTTTCCAGAGAAAATAGTTTCATTCAAACAATTTTTTGGAGATGCTACATACTGACCTTTGTGGTCCCTCCAGAGTTAGAAGTATTCATGGAGAAAGTTAGTTTATGTTTGTAATTGATTATTATTCTAGAATGATTTGGGTTTCCTTTTTAAGAGAAAAATGTGAAGCATTGGAGAAGTTAGAAAGTTTCAAGGCTATGGCAGAAAATGAGAGAGGTCTGAAAATAAAGTACCTAAGATCTAACAAAGGTGGTGAGTTTATTTCCAAGGAGTTCAACTCTTATTGTGAAGAGCATGGTATTAAAAGACAGTTATCTTCTCCCTGAACCCCTCAACAGAATGGAGTTGCTGAGAGAAAGAGTAGAACAATTATGGATGCTGCCAAAACAATGATGATGGAAGGAAATGTGTCATAGATGTACTAGAGTGAAGCTATAAGCACTGTTGTGTATACCTTGAACCGGGTAAATGTTAATGGTAATTCTGGTAAGACTCCTTATGAGTTATGGTTTGGTCACAAACCTACTATTAAGTACTTCACTATCTTTGGAAGCAAGTGTTATATTAACAAAGATGATGATATAGGAAAGTTTGATGCAAGAAGCGATGAAGGAATCTTCCTAGGTTACTCCACTAAAAGCAAGGCCTACTAGTGCTATAACAAAAGATTGGGAAAGATGGTTGAGAGTGAAAATGTCAAAGTTGATGAGAATTCTGGAAGATAGTACAAGCCAAGGGAAGAATACTCAGACATAGAATCTACTTCAGATTATTCCATATGTTCTGGTAAATCAAGTCAATCAGGATACACAAACAAGTGCAAGTGTAGAAGAAAGATCAAAAGAGTCAGAAGTTCAAGAATGTCCCAAAAATCCAAGGTATGTAAAGCTAAATAATTCTAAAAATCAAAGCATAGGAGATAAGAGTAAAGGAGTGGAAACTAGAAGAAAAATTGTAGAAGAATATTGTCTGATATCCAAATTGAGCCTAAAAATGTCACTAAGCCTATCAAGAAGAACACTGGTTGGAAGCTATGAAGGAAGAACTAACACAAATTGAAAAGAATGACACATGGATATTGGTTCCAAGGCCTAAAGACAAAAATGTAATTGGCACTAAATGGGTATTTAGAAACAAGTTGAATGAAGAAGGTGAAGTGGTCCAAAATAAAGCAAGACTGGTATGTAAAGGGTATTCTTAAATGGAAGGCATATATTTTGAAGAAACCTTTTCCCCTGTCACTAGGATTGAAGCTGTTAGACTATTTGTTGCTCATGCTACACATAAGAACTATAAAGTATATCAAATGGATGTAAAGTTTGCATTTTTGAATGGAGAACTAGAAGAAGAAGTGTACATTGAACAACTAGATGGATTTCAGCTAACAGATAAAAAAGATATGATTTGCAGATTGAAGAAATCTCTGTATGGACTTAACTAAGCCTCCAGAGTCTGCTATGCTTGATTGGAAAAATACCTGTTGAATCTTGGATTCACTAAAGGTACTATTGATAACAACTTATACTTCAAAATAGATAATGATAAGGAGTTAATTACAGAGGTTTTTGTTGATGATATCATTTTTGGAGGAGATGATAATCTATGTATGAAGTTTGCTGATGAGATGAAGAATGAATTTGAGATGAGTATGATTGGAGAAATGAAGTTCTTTCTAGGATTGCAGATTACACAGTTGGACAAGGGGATCTTTATATCTCAGTCCAAATATGTGAAAGAACTATTGAAGAAGTTTGGAATGGATGACTTCAAACCTGTTGGTACCCCCATGGTGATCGGATGCAAGTTGACACAGAATGATGACTCTCCTAAGGAAAATCAAACCAGATATAGGTCAATGATCAGTGGATTTCTCTACTTGACTCAGAATAGACCAAACATTATGAATGTTGTATGTATGGTTGCTAGATTTCAAGTTGATCCAAAAAATCACATGTGACTACTATAAAGAGAATTTTTAGGTATCTAAAAGGAACAATTGACTTTGTACTTTGGTATCCAAAGGATGATGATATCACTTTGTGTGCATATACTGATGTGGATTGCGTTGGTGATGTAGATGATAGGAAAAGTACTAGTGGTGGTATTTTCTTCCTAGGGAAGAAGTTAGTATCCTGGTTAAGTAAAAATCAAAACTCAATTTCTTTATCTACTGCTAAAGTAGAATACATTGTTGCTACCAATAACTGTACTCAATTGATATGGATGAAACAAATGTTGAGAGATATCAGGGTGATATATGAAGAGCCTATTGACATATACTGTGAAAACTCAAGTGCTATAAATATCTCAAGAAATCTGGTGCTACACTCTAAGAATAAACATATATCAATCAAATTTCATTTATTGAGGGAGAAAGTAAATGAGAAAGAAGTCAGACTGGAGTATGTGCCTACCAAAGAATAGATTGTAGACATTTTCACTAAGCCTTTGCCAAAGGATACTTTTGAGTATCTCAAAGGAATGCTAGGGGTAATCACCCCTCCTAATATGAACTAAAATATGCATTTTCTTGAATCAATCTGTGAACTTCATTGCTATATTCTGATATGGATTTATGTTTTTGTGGTTGCTACTCAGGGGAGTAGTCAGATCTGCAGATATGTGGTTTAGAGCAAGAATATGTAAAGGTCACTGTTACCTTTTCCATTGATGTCAAAGGGGGGGAAGTGTAATGTGAAAAATCTTTTCAAGAGAAGAAGAGCAAGAGAAGTAAGTGCGTTGGGTTGGTGATATTTTTCACATCGTGTGTTTACATCAATGCCAAAGGGGGAGATTGTTGGATGTTGTGGATATGGTTGTTGATATGTGGTTTTCATTGATTTAAACACTATTAGCATTTGGAATACTAGAGGCTGTATATGTTGAGGATATTGAGAAAATTGTAAAAACAAAAAGTGTTCTAGATTCCTAGTGGAACTGCGTAGGTCTTGAAGGTGTCATGTTCTATACATTGAATATTTGTTGGTGTGGATTAAAGGGTTTACTACTGAATGTTTCTAGATCATCTAATAGAAGTTTCATAGGTCCACATGAAGTTTTGAGTATGTTGTGGTCTGACAATGTTTCTTTGGTCTATGTCAATGTTCCTGAATGAAGATTATGTGATTATGTTAATATCATTTGTTCTGGATGCTTCTCTATTGTTTATTGGTGTTTTTAGATGTCTCTAGATTATTCTATATCTTTGTGGTATGTCAAAATTAATTGGTGAGATCGTACGTGGTTGAAGATCTTTTATTGCGCATGTTCAGTTTTTCATGTTCTTGGCCGACATGTTGATGATAGCGTGTTGTGGATCTTCATGGTGAAATTAATTGAAGTATTTTTGTCTTGTAGATATTAATTTGGGTCTCCACTATGTTGTGGTCAACCTTGGTGGATTTGCATTGGAAATTTATTTGTAAATTTGGGCCAACATTGAAAATATATCTTATTTTTTCGGCTGACTAAGTTGTGATGAAATCCCATGTAGCCGATATATAAGAGCAATTGGTTTAGAAAATTTAGTGTGTGCATGAGTGTGAATGTATGCCAGAGAAAGTGTAAATGTGTGAATATTTTTTCTATCATTCGATTACTGAGCAGAAAGTGAAGAAGATTGAGTAAAGTGTAAAGAAGGTTTTCTAAGCTTAATTGGAACTGTAATTAGGCTTGTGCAGAAGCTATTTTCTTAGTTCATATTCTTTGGATTTAAATCCTATGTTGTACTACTGGATAGTGAGTCCTCTTTTTTATTTGAGCAGTGAGCTCTAGGTAGTGTCCCTGAATGCATGTGCATTCCCCTTATTACTTCTCTTTAAACTTTTAACATAGTATAGAATTGTGGACTAACATCCACCGTGTTTTTTCCCCTAACAGGGTTTCCACGTAAAAAATATTAGTGTTATTTATCTCTCTGATGTGTTAATTGCTTGTGGTTATTTTCTTATTCATCAGATCTAAGATTAAAGTTAAGATAAGTTATAAAAGTATAAGTTTCTGAGACAACTAATTCACCCCCCCTCTTAGTTGTTTTTCCTTATTTTTCCAACAATCCCCACCCTCTCCTATATCATCTCCCCTTTTCCTCTTTACTATGCCTACTATAGTTGGTACTATGTATGCCTATAGTTTCCTACCTCCCCATCATAACCACTAATGCAATTCTCTCAAAATTCCATGTATTATAGAACCCATTACCCTAAAAATTAGATGTAACAATATCATCAATTTTTCAAGCCTAATTCTTACCTACAAAGCATCATACCTTAC
Organism: Sequoia sempervirens; assembly: GCA_007258455.2. Classification (NCBI taxonomy): domain Eukaryota; kingdom Viridiplantae; phylum Streptophyta; class Pinopsida; order Cupressales; family Cupressaceae; genus Sequoia; species Sequoia sempervirens. The sequence goes on from VDFB02252616.1 coordinate 63,842,690, forward strand.
CATCATCCCTACATATATCACATATAATTATTTATCCCACTCTACCTATAGTAGCATAATACAAGTATATCATGCTTCCTTCCCATATATTAGAGTCCCTAATACCTAATCTCCCTCACTACCCATGCCCAAATATGTGGAATTGTTGGAAACACAAGGGAAAACAACTGAGAGGGAGGGTGAATCATTTGTCACATAAATTCAAAACTTGTTAAACTTATTAACCTTATTCTTAGATCTGATTAATAACCATGAAAGGATAAATCAACACATCAGAAACACACATAACACCAAATTTTTTTATGTGGAAACCTTATTAGGGGAAAAACCACAGTCAAGGTTAGTCCACAAGATTATACCCTGTTAAAAGGATAAAGAATAAAATGGGGAATGCACATGCATTCAGGCACACTACCTAGAGCTCACTGCTCAAATACAAAAAAGGATTACTGCCCAAAGGAAGACACACTGTCTTAGAGAAACATTAGCATTACATCCACATGATTTTGAACTAAGAGAATAGCATTTGCTAATGCCTGATTACAGTTCTGGTTAAGCACATGAACACTTCTTCACACTCTGCTAACTCTTCTTCACACTCTGCTTCTACCTTCGAATGATTAGTACATTTTTTTCACCTCTCAAACACAAAAACAATTCAAACAATTTTGGTTCAAGGATCCAAAACACACTACCATCATCCTTCCATCCATGAACATGAAAAACATGAACATGCAAAAGAAAATCACCATTCGTGAGCACAACAATCAATGCAGATGTGCAACACATATAGAGCATGATATAGAAACATCCAAAAACATCATGAATCACTAGAGAAGCATCCACAACAAGTGAACTTACTAGAATCACATTATCTTCAATTAGGAACACCAACTGAAGCAACAAAAAACCTGTCAGAACAAAACTACTCATAACTCGATCAAATCTTCATGTAGATCTTTGAAACTTAATGTGGATAAACTAGATATGTTGGAAAATAAACCCTTTATTCTACAACCTATAATCATCAACGTACTGAGCTAACCAGTAGATGGAACTTTTCTTCACCACTGACAACCTACAACTTATTGATTGCAATTTTCTCAATATCCTCGACATATACAACTTCTAATGACATTAAGGGAAATAGTGTTGACATGAATGACAACCAAATGATAGAAACACAACCACAACATCCAACAATCTCCCCCTTTGGAATTGATTGCAACACATGATGTGAAAAACACCATCAAAGCAACTATCTCTTAACACTTACACCCCCTTAGGTTCTGACTCTTTTCTCCTCAACTCTTTCACATGACTCTTCTCCCCCTTTTACATCAATTACAAAGATCTATTTTCTCCACACAAGGTCTGAACCACATATCTAAGCATCTGACTAATTACCATGAGTAGCATCCACCACAAAATCAATCTAAATCAAGATATGACTGTGAAATGCACATACTGATGCAAAGCAATGCATATTAGTTGTAACTAGGAGTAATCACTCCTAACTTCCCTTTGAGATACTCAAAACTATCCGTAGGAAAAGGCTTGGTAAAGATGTCTGCAATCTATTCCTTAGTAGGTACATACTCCAATATGACTTCCTTTTCACTCACCTTCTCTCTCAAAAAGTGAAACTTGATAAATATATGCTTGGTCTTTGAATGCAACACCAGATTCTTAGAAATATTAATTGCACTTGAATTATCATAGAAAATATCAATAGGTTCATCATACACAACTTTGATATCTTTCAACATCTGCTTCATCCAAATACTTGAGTACAATTGTTAGCAGCAACAATGTATTCTTCCTCTGCAATGGATAAATAAATGGCATTTTGCTTCTTACTTAACCATGAAATCAAGTTCTTTCCCATGAAAAATGCACCACCACTAGTACTTTTTCTGTCATTTACATCTCCTTCCCAATCAACATCAGTAAATGCACTCAAAGTAAGAACAGATTCTTAGAAATGTTAATTGCACTTGAATTATCATAGAAAATAGCAATAGGTTCATCATACACAACTTTGATATCTTTCAACATCTGCTTCATCCACAATACTTGAGTACAATTGTTAGCAGCAACAATGTATTTAGCCTCTGCAATGGATAAATAAATGATATTCTACTTCTTACATAACCATGAAATCAAGTTCTTTCCCAAGAAAAATGCACCACCACTAGTACTTTTTTTGTCATTTACATCTCCTGCCCAATCGACATCAGTAAAGGCATTCAAAGTAAGATCATCATCTTTAGGATACCATAGTCCAAAATCAACTATTCCCTTCAAGTATTTGAAAATCCTCTTCATAGTTGTCACATGAGATTCCTTAGGGTCAGGTTGAAATCTTGCAACAATGCATACAACATTCATGATATCAGATCTAGTTTGAGTTAAATAAAGTAATCCACCAATCATCAATCTATATCTAGTCTAATTTTCCTTCGGAGAATCATCATCTTGTGTCAACTTACATCCGGTCACCATAGGTGTACCAATTGGATTTGCATCCTCCATACCAAAATTCTTTAGCAATTCTTTCACATACTTGGACTAAGATATAAAGATCCCTTTATCTAACTGTGTAATTTGCAATCCCAAAAAGAATTTCATCTCTCCAATCATAGACATCTCAAATTCACTCTGCATCTCATCAACAAACTTCATGCACAAACTATCATCTCCTCCAAAAATGATATCATCCACAAAGACTTCAACAATAAAATCTTTATCATCATCAATCTTGAAATACAAATTACTATCAACAATACCTTTATTAAATTCAACCTTCAACAAATACTTGTCCAATCTAGCATACCATGCACTAGGGGCTTGCTTAATTCCATACAATGCTTTCTTCAACCGATAAACCATATCTCCCTAATCAGTCAATTGAAATCCATCAGTTTCTCAACATACACTTCTTCCAATTCACCATTTAGAAATGTTGACTTGACATCCATCTGATAAACTTTGTAGTTTTTGTAAGTAGCATAAGCAAGAAATAGTCTCACAGCTTAAATCCTAGCAACAGGGGAAAAAGTTTCTTCAAATTCAATTCCTTCCATCTGAAAATATCCTTTACACACCAGTCTTTTTTTGTTTCTAACAACTTCACCTTGCTCATTTTATTTTTTTCTAAAGACCCATTTAGTTCCAATTACATTTTTATCCTTAGGTCTAGGAACAAGAATCTATGTATCATTCTTCTCAATTCTGCAGTAGCTCTACTTTCATTGCTTCCACCCACTGTTCATCTTTACATGCTTCATTCACACTATTAGGCTTAGATTTTGAAATCAAATAGTATTCTTACTACCTATGATTTGATCTTTTGAATGATTTAATCTTACATACCTTGGAGTCTTAGGATGTTATTGAACTTCAAGCTCTTGTGATCTCCCTTATGCACTTTCACTAGTTTCTCCTTCCTCTTGATTTTCTTGATTCACCGGAATGATTTGAATTTGATTCAAAGTTTGAACTTTCTTTCCTTTATTTGTATTATCATTTTTATCATCTAAATCATATCCACAAGTTCTATATGGTCTAGCTATGTCTTCATCAACCTTGGAATTTTCACTCTCAACCATTTTCCTCAATCTCTTATTGTAGCACCGGTAGGACTTGCTTCTAGTAGAATAACCAAGAAAGACTCCTTCATCACTACTAGCATCAAACATTCCTATATCTTCATCTCTTTTAATATGGAATTTACTCCCAAAGATTTTGAAATATCTAACAGTAGGCTTATGACCATATCATAGCTCATAAGGGGTCTTACTAGTATCACCTTTGATTTGTACCTAGTTGAGTGTGTAAACAACTATACTCATAGCTTCTCTCTAGTAGATATGAGGGAAATTTCCTTGCACCATCATACTTCTAGTAGCTTCTTCAATTGTCCTATTCTTCCTTTCCACAACTCCATTTTGATGAGGGGTCTGCAGGGCAGATAATTGTCTCTTTATCCCATGTTCTTCACAAAAATAATTAAACTCACTGAAAGTGAATTCACCACCTCTATCTGATCTCAGAAATTTAATCTTCAGACATGTCTCTATCTCAACCATAGCCTTTAAGATCTTGAACTTCTTTAGAGCTTTAGATTTCTCTCTTAAGAAAGTAACCCACATCATTCTTGAATAATCATCAATAAGCAACATGAAATACCTGTATCCTTGTAAAATTATGACTCTAGAATAACCACACAAGTTAGTATGCACAAGCTCCAACAATTCATTTGAACTATATTGTTTGCTCCGAAATGAAATTCTAGTTTTCTTCCCTAACTAACATTCCTTGCATATGGCATTAGTAGGTTTCATCTACTTAGGAAGATCTCTCACAGCCTGAGTAGAACTTATCTTGATAATATTATCAAATTTTACATGACACATTCTCCTATGCCACAACCAATTTTCATCAACTTGAGAAATCAAACAAATTTTACTAGCAACACTCAAGTGAAAGATATTACCTTTTTTTTTGTACCTGATGCAATCACATTTCTGGAACTCCCCAATATTCTACACTTTCCATCCTTGAATTGAAGATTGTATACCTTATCAACCATTTTTCCAACACTTGAAAGATTATGCTTTAGACCTTCCACATATAGGACATCATCAGTATTATGCTTACCATCAAGAGAATGCATCCTCTGCCATGGATCACACCATATTTATCATCACCAAATCTTACAACGCCACCATCATACTTTTCCAAGCTCACAAATTTACTTTTATCACCTGTCATATGATGAGAGCATCCATTTTCAATTACCCATTCATCTTTCTCTTCAACTCGAGTAGCTAGGGCCTTTTCCACATTTGTACAACTAGCAGATTTAGTAGACATAGGATTATTTTCCTTGATAGAAAAAATACCCATTCATCCTCACTTACATTCCCTTTTTCAGATTCATCATCTGTCACACCTTCATCAGCAACATAATAACACTTTCTTTGAAATATAGGCTTGTTAGGTGTTGGCTTAGGAACTCTTTCTAGACACCTTGATGCAAAATGACCTATCTTATTACAAGAAAAAAATTAAATAGGAATCTTTCCTTTATACTTACCTTCTCCTCTAGCTTCTCTTTTGACAATAAGTGCTTCAATCTCGTCTAGTTTTATTTCTTCTTTTTCAATCTCTTTCATTTCCTCCTAATACTTGAATATATTTCTAGAAGAAATTTCACCCAAATCATATCTCTATTTATCCCTTTCAGAGGTAGTAGCCTTGAATGTAGATTTTGTCTTAGGAAGAGCATCCCCAAATTCACTCAACTCAAAATAAATAAGCTTACCAATCAACACATCTTCAATTACATTTGTTATAGTCTAAAGCTCATCAATAGTAGTAGCTTTGACTTTGTATGTATCAAGCAAGGATCTAAGCACTTTAGCTACAATTTCTAATTCTTCCAATTGTCCACTAGCACATCTGATACTACAGACAAGTTCATTCACTATTTGCATGAAAGAAGTAATGTTCTCATCATCACCCATTCTCAACATTTCATATTTCCCTTTCAGACTCTATAGCTTAGCAATCTTCACATTTGCATCACCTTCATATAAAGTTTCCAACTTTTTCTAGATCTCATAAGCAGTCTTCAGATCCATAACATTTGCCATCTTAGAATCAGTCAAAGAACTCAAATGCTTCCTTAGCCCTGATATTGTACTCGACATCCTTAATCTCAATAGTAGTAGAAGGACCATTCTATGGGATAACATACTTATTACTTGTGATGTTTCAGTAGGATTTTCCAATGCATCTTAGATGATATTCCATTCGAGTCTTCCATAGAGAATAATTTGTTCCATCAAATCTTGGACTATCCTTCTTATATGTCGCCATCCTAGATCACCTCAAGTTGTTAAACTTCTTCCAAGGAACCTGCTCTGATACCAATTGTTGGCAACACAAGGCAAGACAACTAAGAGAGGGGGTGAATCGGTTGCGATAGAAATTCAAAACTTATTAAACTTATTAACCTTATTCTCAGATCTGATTAATAACTATGAAAGCATAAATCATCAACACATCAGAAACACACCTAACTCCATGATTTTTTATGTGGAAACCCTATTAGGGGAAAAACCATAGTGGAAGTCAATCCACAAGATTATACCCTATTAAAAGTATAAAGAATAAAATGAGGAATGCACATGCATTAAGGCACACTTCCTAGAGCTCACTACTCAAATACAACAAGGCTTACTGCCCAAAGGAAGACACACTATCTTATAGAAACATTTGGATTACATCTACAAGATTTTGAACTAAGAGAATAACATCTGCTAATGCCTGATTATAGTTCCGGTTAAGCACATGAACACTTCTTCACACTCTACTTTTTCCTTTGAATGATTAGTACAGTATTCACACATCTCATATACTTGCATCATCCCATCAAATGGAATAAACAATTGCTTATATATATCTGCAACAAGAAATTACATCATTACATGTTAGCTTCAACAAAATAATAAAATGACTATAAACTATCAGCCCAAATCAATAACAATTATCAATGCAAATCAACTAAGGTTGGCCACAACATAGTGAAGACCCAAAATAACATCTCAAACATGAAAACACTTCAAATAATTTTGGTTTGAGGATCCACAACATGCTACCATCACCCTATCGACCATGAAAATGAAAAACATGAACACACAAAAGAAAATCACCAATCGCGAGCATAACGATCAATGTAGATGTACAACATAGATAGACCACGATCTAGAAACATCCACAAACATCATGAATCACTAGAGGAGCATATGCAACAACTGAACTTACTAGAATCACATTATCTTCAATTAGGAACACCAATTGAAGCAACAAAAAACCTATTAGAACACAACTGCTCATAACTCGATCAAATCTTCATGCAGATCTTTGAAATGTAATGTGGAAAAACTATATATACTCTATAAAAAACCCTTTAGTCCACAATCTTTGATCATCAACATACTGAGCTAACTAATGGATTGACCTTCGCTTCACCACTGACAACCTGCAACTTATTTATTAGAATTTTCTCAATATCCTCGACATATACAACTTCAAATGACATTAAGGCCAATAGTGTTGACATCAATGATGACCACATATCAGCAACACAACCACAACATCCAACAAGAATATTCAGGGTATCCTACTAAAGCCCAAATATTCGTAGTGCTCTATTTGGTCTATACATTTATATGATATACTTAGGCTACCCATATTAAATTATTCTCTACTACTAATAAGTATAAAACCTTGAATGACCTCTTTAATGTCTAAAATTACCAAATAACTAATTACATGCTTAATAGTTCGTATACCCTAAGTGTCTCCACCAAAAATCCTACACCATCCTTTATCCCTGGACAAAAGGCACATTTTCTATTTAAACTATTCACACTCCCTCTAGTTCACCAATGGCTATTTTTTACAACACACTTGTAGAAGGGTTGATGTTTCTATGCACCTCCCCTCTTAGTAATAAAGAAAATATAAATTTCTATACAAGTGTTCCAACACACATGTAGCCCATGCAAACAACATGACCATTTCTCTACTATCTACCACCATGTCCATAAAATTTATCATAAAATACCACCTACTCTTATTAGATAGTAACATAATGCTAAGAAATACCATAAAAATAAATGGTACCTACTATATGTAATTAATAAGTAAACATTGGTGTCTAATGTGATCTCTAAGTGGGGTGCTGTCATAATAGTGGTTTACAATTCCTAAGAGGAACGAATTTTAGCTGAAATCACATATTTTTAGAAAATATAATGATTTAAGCCTTAAAAAGTTCCATTTTAAGGATTCCAATTAAAGAGGGTTTGATCAAATCACCTTAGATCAAACCCCCTTGGATAGAACCTCGCTAGTTTTAAACCATACCTATAAATGCATCTACTTTACACCTATCAAAATGCTGATAAAAAATCACTTTTGATTTAGATTTTGGGGGATCAAACGAATTCATTTAAAATTTATTTCAAATGATTATGGTATTCCTCAGAATAAGCTATCCAATGAATATACTTTTAATATGTTTTGGCTTTGTTATGTATTTGTTTTTTAAGTTTTATTAAACATAGGTTTTTCATCAAAAATAAATTTCTTTGTTCTTCACATGTGGAAAAATAGAAGATTATCAAAAAAAAAAAATGAAAAATATGAGTGCACCAAGTTATTAGTCCAATTGATTCACTTTGAAACTTGATTAAGGAAAAAATATTCAATAAAAAACTATCTAACCAAGTGGAAGCACTAGATATCAGAGTTACAAATCTAAATTTGAAAGAATTAGAATTTTAACCTTCATGGAAAAAAAGTTATGCATTATACAATGTGCGTCACTTTTTAAAAATGTTGTTTTCTGAAAAAAATCTATTTTCGTGGGAGATGGAAAAAGAAGTGCAATTTGATTCCAAAAATTTTGAAAAAAATATTTTTAGAATCTACAAACAAAATTTGATGAGACTCTGGTTTGTACCATCTTCAAATTCCTCACAGTTTAGCCACTATAGGTGCCCGAATGTGAAGATTTAGTTAAAAATAATAATTTCAGTGTCCAGTTTGGCCAAAAATTGTAAACCACTATTATGGGATCACCCAGTGGATAGTTCAAATCTCCTCATAGACTACCATAATATTCCCACATTATCCTTCATGCACCAATAGACTAGATCCATATAAACCAATATTTTTGTATGTGGCATACATCCCCTAGATTTTCCATCATCTCCCTTACTAAGATATGGAATGCCAAGGTCTTAGAATTCCCATTCTTTATGAATTCTATCATGAAATCCCTATCTACTTTGATGTTAGGAATTTTTTTGAAGTACCGTAATTCCAAAGATTTCTTTAATCCCTAGTCGTCCTCATTGAAATGTTGGATCAACACCAACACCATGAATTTCATCTCTTGAGCCACTATAATGGAAATTCTATACACACATGCACACTCAATATATATAACTTTTTTCTTAAACACTAACCCATTTACTCATCTAAATCTAATCATTTATCCATGTCCCTACCCATTTACCCATCTAGTCAACCATTCAATTAGCCATTTGTAATCACCTTTTCCCCTTAGTTTACCTATTTTCATTCTTTTTCACACCCATTCACATATTTTCCATATCATTTTCCCATCTACATACATATTTCCCATCCTAGTTAGTGATTTCCATCTCATTTTCCCACCTAAATATTTTCACATTTATCCCTTTTTACTATACCTTTTCCTTTATTTACCTATTTTGCATCCCATTTTCCCGTCTATTTACAATTTCCCATCCATTTACTCATTTTTACTATCGTCTTCCCATCCCATTTTCCCATTCAATTTTATCAAATGTTTATAATCCTATTTTCCTACCTACCTTAGGTAATTTCTTATTTCCCTAACCCACTTTCCTATTTCAACAACCTAATTTCCCTATTGACTCTTTTGCATCCAAGCCATAGCCCTGACCTACCATGCTATAAGCCTCTTCTTTCTACCTAGCCTTAAATTACCCACTTACTACTTGTGTGCTTATACAACCAATTAACATACTTATTCCATATCCTTTTTCACATGTGTTTCATGTAGTGTAAATGTATCATGCCCACCTTCACTTGTGACACGTCAAGTTTTCTTAAACCAATTCCTATCTCACTTATGTGAGTCCTTATCCTTGTGCTCCCTAAAATACTAGTTGCATTGAGTTCCACATGAGCCACATGTACACAATAAACTTGTAGACACCTACCTAGCAAACCCTCATAAATGCTCAACAATTCAAAATTAAATGAATCAATGATACTTTCACCTAATGTTATACCATTAGTCATTGTCATTATAATCAAACTAGCTCATTCCATTGTTAAATAACTAGTATATGCTCCATTAAACTTAGCTTTTACATACACAATCTATAGCTCAAATTATTCTAACCACCAAAGTTATTTTAAAATTTTTTATACGTTTATTAAATGATTTCTCTCTAAAAAGTTTATTTCATCATTCTAGTACTAGCTTTCCAACTTAATTCATCTCTTTAACCTTACTTCTTATATTCAAATCCCATCTAGGCCCTATGACATTTCCTACCCTTCAAGTTGGAAATGATATAGGCTATATATATTCTCCAGTTCTATTTCTAGTGACTAATGCATCACTTTCCAAAAAAGTTATATTTTATTTTTATTTTAAACATGATATTATAGAATAACATCTAAAAGAGGCTTTGTTCCAAGGTTTCTAACTTCTAAAAAATGTGGATATGCTAAGGGAAGAAGCATGAGAGTTTGGTAGAGGATATAAATAGTTTCTAAGTTTCTAAAATAATTGATATTGTAAGAAGGGATCATAACTGCATTGCCTATGGTTACTATGGAAGTTGAATTCTAAGATATATGGTAGATGCATTGTCAACATGATAAAGTGGTCCAATCCAAATCAAGTGGATATTAAAGTGCAACAATGATAAGAAGCACATTTATACGAAAGGTTGATGTACACAATGGATACCTAATCAATGAAATAAGAGTCCATCGAGATGTAAGGGGATGTGATATTTTATGGTGATGAAAAAATTGTTTAAAAGAGGTGAAATATGTGTTGGGAGTTTGAAATATAAAATTAAATATGTTCACTTTTTTGAAAATTTTAGTGAAAAATTTAATAGCATGATTCATATTGAACCACCCCTATCTACTCACCTTTATTATACGTCATATCTTACCTACCATATTAATTCATTAGATTTTTTTTCTAGATAATTAGAGAGATTACATGTGCATATATTTTTAGTTATATTTTTGCACCAATGTATAAACAAATCCTAAAACATATTTAATTTATAAAATATATTTCCTCCTCACATTTTTTTGTTGTGTAAGTGTTATTTGGCAAACGAGACAATATTTTTAAGCTATTTTAAGTAATTGTAATGGATCATTTAGTATTTGTAGATGAATTTTTGCTACTCATGGATGGATAACTAGATATGTGAAACTAGAAATATTTTTTTTAAAATTTATTTGGATTCATATATCAACTATTATTTATTTCTATCTCTTTCATTTCTCTTATTTTTCATTGTGGCTCCATAACCATTAGATTTCTAGTGGTGTAGGTTGCATTTTTCAATAAAAAAATTAAGTCCAAGAGAAATCATTGTAACCATGATTTGAAGATATTATCACATTAATGCAATCCATGGTTCTATAAAAAATTAGGGTAAAAACTTAGATAAATTATTATTATAATATTACCTTATTCTCCATATGGATTTCCCTCACTCTACAACTATAACAATAGCATTGTAATTATATATATAGAGGTATAAAAATAGCTAATTTTTATAAGTTGAGTGACAATATTTGGAGTTGATCAATGAATCTAGTTTACATATCACCATTTTTTGTTGTCCATTATATTTATCAAACGTCTAATAAAACCCTTCTAAGTGTAAGTTGAGCTGAAAGAGCAGGAGAGAAAACCCACTTCATAGAGTTAAGCTTAAGCTTCCATGATCTGTGGATGAGCAAGTTTGAATTTTCTAATGACGACCCTAGCCTTGAAAGTGATAATATGTTCTAGGAAGTGAAGTTGTGGTTTTAGGACCCAACACATAATATTTTTATGGTTAGACTTATCATGAAAAGAATTACAAATTAATCCCAATTTAAGGATACTTAAAACTAGGATATCATATATTTCCCTTTACTCTCTTCTTTTGAGATTTACCATGATAATGAAAGTTCTCTATAAAGAAATCCTTCTTAGTTTTGGATAGGGAAAGAACAATTACTTGAAGTCTTTTCCTTATAATAAATGCTTAGCAACACAATATTTCTTGATCTTACACTCAATTATAGAGAAACTTATAGAAGGAACATTGCTCAATTTTTGACCTTTCTCCTATTTCTTATCTTTACTAGTCTCTTTTTTCTTAAGAATCCTTATTTCTTTTGGGAGAGTTGGACACTCTTATCATTCCTTTTATTATTGTAGAGAAATTAGGTTTCTTAAGATTGAGAGGAACTTCTTTAGAAAGGATGGTTAAATATTAGTTTCAATTTCAAATACTTCTAATTTAAATTTCATGAAATAAAATCTCTCACCAAATAACTTCAAGCTAGCTCTCATGTATTATTACATATATATAAACATTGCTTCCACATTTTGAGTGATTGAATCTACAACCCTAAATGAAATCACAAGAGGACACCAACAACATGGGTGTAATCATCTTTATATTCAATCTTACATTTTTTCAATGAAAAATAAACCCTCTAAAATCCTTTTGAAATAAATAGAATCAAGATCCTTATAAAAGTTCTTCCTCTTCATTCACAAGAGAAAAATGTTTAAGAGTTCAATATCAAGTTCCTATTCTGAATTGGCATCATGAAAGCATTGATATGATCCCACATATTTTCATAAGGTGTCACATAAAGCTTTGGCAATTCAAGATTGAAAGAGACGAGGGAAGCTTGCATGAGAGGAGGTGTAATATCTATATTTTGCATATAATTGAGGGTCAAGGTCACACTATATTCAATTTGCATATGGTTTTTAAAAAAAAACTTGAAATCAATTTACCCTATTTATTATTTTTATGTTAATTAAATTACAAGTTAAAAAAATTGTAAATTAAATGTCTCTAGATTAGATGACTTTGTAATTTAGTAGAAATTATAGATTTATTAAATTTTAATTTCTAGTTAAATTACAAATGCAAATTGAATTTTGAATTGAATTTAAATTCATTATTAGTTTTTCCCAAGGCAAAATACTAATGCATTCATTGCATGCAATTTTTTTGACTGATAGTGATAATCCAACCAATAAACATCTAGAATTAAAAACTTGACCAAAAATTCTATATAGTCTATTATTAATTGTCTATTTCTAAAATTGTTAAAATATTCTTTATCTTTCTTTTTATTGGTTCATGTTGTCAATAGTGCAAAAAATATGATTTTTCTTTTACTTTTTTCTAAATTATGTGCAATGCAATGCATTTAATTCATTGAATCAAATTTCAAACCTATTAATGTCTTGAATGAAATGAGCACTATTACATGCATCATCATATAATTACATTGTTGACTTACATGTATTATTTTACATATTTTATTTAATAATTGATGATATTTTCAAAGCTTATTAAATAAATGTGACTACACTCAATGCATATTTTATATTTTTTTATCAAGTGTGTATTAAATATCACAATAAAGTTTATCTATCTACAACTAATATTTCAATAAAATCTATTTGAAAAAATATACATGTAATAATATAATTTAACAAAGAAAAAATTACATAAATATCACATTATCAAAAGAATAAGAATAAATATATGTAATAATATAATTTAGCAAAGAAAACATTACATAAATATCACATTATCAAAAGGATAAGAATAAATGCATATAATAATATAATTTAGCAAGGAAAAAATTACATAAATATCACAATATCAAAAGGACAAGAATAAATATATGTATGGAGTTATTATAATAATATATTTTTATAATTGATTATTTTTTATTTTTGCAATATTAATTATCTATAATAATAACATTATACAACAACAAACAATTATATTACACCACTACCTACTTCTATTAACTAAATGTTTAAAACAACAAAACACACCCATATGAATTTTATTTATTTATTTGTGCAACATTATTCAACTATAATAATAACATTATACAACAACAATCGCATTACACCCTTAGCTGCTTCTATTAACTAAATGTTTAAAACAACAATCACACCTCACATTATTTTTTTATTTTTTATTTTTCAATATTAATCAACTATAATAATAACATTATACAACAACAAACAATCACATTACACCTTTTTGTCCTTTCCTATTTTATGTTGTAAACTTTGTGGTTTTGGGTCCTGTAAAACCTGTTTTTTCCTTTATAAAAAACAATCACATTACACCCTGAGCTACTTCTATTAACTAAATATTTAAAACAACCAAACACACCCCACAATGGACAGAAGCTAAGGCAAATGCATCTCTTGTTGTTTAAAATTTATTTTCTATAATCATATAAAGAAAATTTTGATTTCATTTTCAATGATAATACTCTTACCACCCTATCCCATTGACCTTAACTCAATCTACTTGTATAAATATTTAAGAATGAAAACAACATTTAAAAAAAATACATATTCTACTAATTCATTATAAATAAAAAATTCAAATTTATTATATATATAATGTCTATATACAAGCTTGATATGGAGACAATTATTCCATCTATAAAAGATAATATTGAACATATAATTATCATTAAAGAAATTACTTCACAATTGACCGTAAAATTTATCCAGATATAATAAGTATTATTTCACCATGACTCTAAACATTACTTATGCGAGTCTTAGAATGGGCCCGAATGAACCATTGCCATTGTTTTCCATGAGTGTGTGTTAAACCTTACGCTTATATATACGTCACACTTCATTCAGCTTAGCTGTTGCACTTTGAATATAATGGAGGACAAAGAGAAACAAACAAAGACTAATGAATGGAAGTGGGTTAGGGTTTTGATAGATAATTGATTGGAGTACTAAAGCCAAGAATCAGAGAAAGGGTAAGAGTGATAGTGGATAAAAGCTACTGGGAAAACTAAGCGAATAAATGGAAGACGCGAGCAAATGCGTAGAAGTAATGCTGGGAAGAGCTCAGACAGAGAAACAACGAAATGGATGTTTTGTACGGAAACGTGTGATACAAGGACAAGTGTAAACAAGACCATTACATTTTCTTTACAAGCTTTCATTTCAGAAGTTAACTTTTTTGTGAGTGACAAGCACCATTGTGAAAGAGCCCACCACTAACATCCTCCTCCCCACATGAAAGTTATGTGGACTTTGGGATGTGCTTTTGGACGGGTGCAGCGCATTTTCTATCGGTGGGGATGCTCTGTAAGAGAAGTGTTTCACCAGACGGTGTAAGAGGACAAAAGCAAAGTGTAAACGGATAGTGACAGGCACCATTATTGTAAAAGAGCCCACAATTATTTCTTTCCGCCTTTTGCCCTCTTGCATTGAGAAAACTGAATTATTCATTAGTAATAATATGACTCCTTATAAATTTTCTAGTCAGGGACAAGAGAAGTCCCTAGACATAGTTATCACAAGAGCTAAGAAGTTTTATTAGCTTGCCTCTGTGCAGTCAAATCTCTTCTTACTTTTAGGATAAGCCATAACTAGTGAGGGAATTCATTAGATCAAATTTACAAGTTAGAGGGTGATTTTCGTATAGGCTATCACTTTTGTATTTTTGGAGAATAATTTTATAGTATAGTGATTTACAAGAAGTGTTCATAATTGGAAATTTTCCTTTTCAATGTAAATTATGAGATTTTTTTTTTCACATTTTGTAACAACGGAAATAGGGTGCCCCACCTCTTAGGAGATAGAGCACAAGGATACGGTTCCTATTTCACACTTGTTGTATTCAAGGAAACCTTAGATATCTCTATCCAAGGATAAAGTGGGGGAAAGAGATCTTGCAATAAGATACCCCAGAGTGTGATTAAAGACTAAAAGAGGGTTCATGACCAAGCTAGGGCTTGAAAAGACAAGTAACAAGCTAAAATTAATGATCAAACCTAATGATATACAAGACTTGAATAGATGACCTAGAAATGAATGCTAAATAAAACAGTAAACTGGAAATGTATAGAGGGGCCCCTGAGAACCTATAGAAGCTTGACTGAAGACTTGAAATGCTGAAAATGTTGAATTTAATGCACACTGGGACTCATACACTAGGATGGACAATTTAGTCTCATATTAGGTTTTTTGGGAAGAACAATTTTTTTGTGATGACAACTTTGGAACTCTTGAAATCTGGAAAATCCATTATACTGTGACTCATACACCAAAAATGGCATATCAATATCGCTTAGCTTTTTTGGAGGATCAAGATCTGAATCTACTCTTCAATCTTTACTCTATCTTCTCAACTTGATTTCTGGATCTGAAATGCTAAATTCTGCTCTTTATATTCCTTTTAATGATCTTGTAAACGAGGCGACAACTTTGACAAATTGAAAAACTTGAAAAATTCTTCCAATCTTTCTCTTCAAAGTATCTCCAACCTAGGACTATAAATCACACACTAAAAAGAGGGAAAAATGTTGTTTTGTTAGTAGAAAGGGGTTTGCCTTGGTCAAACCCCATTTAGGTAATTAAACCTTGAAATAAAATGAAATGGAAAGGATGAATTATGAATGAATAAAATGATATGTTGTAACTCACTATACCGTAGAAATAAAGTGTTGTAAACGCATATGAAATGGCTCCAAAGGATGTAGATCTCAACTCTTGCTTGAATGATATGGATCTTGAATTGAATTCTTGCTTGAATCATGAAACCCTATATCACAAATGTTAGCTCAAAAGAAAACATGATGCACGATGAATTTGACATGATGCTTGATACTTGAATGATGCTCTAAAACACTTAATAATCAGCTTTTGAATGCTCTTATAAGTACTCTTGATCATAACTTTTCTATAGTGCATGAATACTTCGAAGCTTAGGAGAAAATATATGAAATAACCTTGTATTTTTACTCGTTAATGCCAAATTTTCAAAAATTACAACACTACAAGCTGAAATCAGATCTAGGAGAATAAAATCTCACCAAGAATTTAAATTTAATTTAGGTTTAAGCCACATGGGACTCATACGCAAGAAGTGGCGTATGAGTCCCATTAGGCTAAGCTTTGGGACATATTTTTCAAGAAAGGCTTAGATAGATGTGAAATCCAAATTGGGGCCCTAAAACTTAGCTGGGACCCACACACCCAAGGTGTTGTATGTG
The DNA here is from genome assembly GCA_007258455.2 of Sequoia sempervirens. Lineage (NCBI taxonomy): Eukaryota > Viridiplantae > Streptophyta > Pinopsida > Cupressales > Cupressaceae > Sequoia > Sequoia sempervirens. The sequence continues at coordinate 63,859,607 of VDFB02252616.1, forward strand.
TTGAATAGGATAATTGAGAGGGGGGTGAATCAATTGTCACAAAATTAAACCTTGAATTCAATCACTGAAACTAATACTTAATGCTAATTAAATGATTAATCATCAAATTTCAATGTAGAAACTCAAATCAAACATGTAAACACAATAACACCATATTTATGTGGAAAACCCAATGAGGGAAAAAACATGGTGAGGATTAAATCAAACTATAGAAAATATATCAAAACTAATTACAAAAGGCTCATTGCTTGAAATAAGGCTCACTACTTGAAACAAGGACTTGTTGTATGAAACAAGGATTCACTATCCAACAGGGCTAACAACCCAGAGGGCTTACTGCAATAGAGATACAAAGAAGACAAAGAATACTTGTTACAAAGAGACTACAATCCCAATGCAACTTAGGATTCCACCACAATCACTCAATCAACTTGCATGAATATTAGAGTTCACCTTTTTCTCACTACATCCAAAAACTCAACATTAAGCATCACACTGATCTTCCACATTCGCAACACACACTCTTACTAAATAGAATCAATTTCGTGCCCAACTTCACTTTATCTTTTCTCTTATTTCTCTTCTTCTTCGCTCTTGTATATTTCATATCACTTAACTTGCATTTACACCATCTTCAACTTTGAAATATATCCAAAGTCGGCCATCCAAATCCAAATTTAATTTAGGTCAGCGACAAAACATTATAGGATGGAATCAGAATGATGGTGACCTAAACACATGCTTCATAGGGACCCAAATAGATCCAAAACACTTCATTAACCATGAAAGTAGTATTTCACATAACGTCGGCCAAACCAATGTAAAATACATAAAACCTCTAAGCACGAACTTTCCAAATTCCAAAATTATGTTCAATACAATAAGAGCAACTCAACTTCAGAACCGCAAGTCATAAGGTTTCATCAAAGAGAAATTCAGACTAGCAACATTTCTCCCAAACCTCAACCAGAAACACTGAAAAAGCACAGTTCATAACTATTGAAGACAACTTGTATTGTACAACAAATTTGTGGAAACCAAAAAAGTAACGCTTCTACTTTTTCTATCTCATTGGGGTCCTCGTGATTTTTGGCTTAATTTTTCCTTGATTTAATGTTGTAATGTGGATAACGCATTCACATTAGGTCTTGGGCCCTTGTAAACTGAATAAAATACATTTTTCAATGTCTTGTAAAGGTGATGTAAAGTGTTGTAAATGACTTTCATACTTTCTAGACTTTTATTAAGAATTTAAGTCATATGGACCTATTTTTCCCTTAATTCAATATTGTAAAATGTATTTAATTACATTATCACATTAATCTAGAAGGCTTGTAAATTAAACATAATTTTAATCTAGTGTTGTAATGTGTTTTACACATTCACATTGGATCTTGTGTCTTTCTAGGCTAAGTGGGCCTCATTTTAATGTTGTAGAGTGCATTTATTCACACCTTCACATTGAAATTTGTGTCCCTAGCCCTAATTATCCTTTATATCATCATTAATAGGCCCCTATGACCCCAAATTGTGCATCCTGAGGCTTATTTTGATAAAAAACCTCACAAAATCAACATATAAACCTAATTTCTTCACTCCTTGACATCCCAGATGGTAAAAGAGCCCCCGTGTGACCCATTTTCCACCTTGGGAGAATGAGTCCCATTTGAGCTGGAAAGATTAGGCTTTAAGTTTAATTTTATTCAATGACAACCTTGGGGATCAAATTAAAGATCATTTAAGTGGATTTACTATATAAAAAACTTTCTAATAATTATTTCATTCATTCATTATCTATCTCAAGTCAAGCAAGCTAGGGTTTAACATTTTAAATCTTCACAAGGTCATCAAGATAGCTTTCAACATCACTTCTAAGGCATTCAAGGGAAGATTCTTCATCCATTGTTGCAAAAATTCAAGATCCATCATCATGGAAATTTTCTAATTATATTGTTTCATATTTCATGCTTCATTATCTTATTTCATCATTTTGGCTTAATTACCTAAATGAGGTTTGACAAAGGCAAACCCCTATTCCCTAGCAATCAACATTTCTCTCTTTTTCTTTGTGTGATTATAGATCTAGGAACTTTGAAGGCTTGGAGATGATTGACATATAGGTTGTAAACTTGTTTAAGTCATCACCCTATTGGAAAGGTCACAATCCTCACAAAAAAGTCACTTACAGTGCCGAAAATTAGGGTTTCAGATCCAAACACCTGGAGGAACAAAAAGAGCAAAACCGAAAGCTATAGATTCCACTTTTGAGTTTTTAGAAAATTCAAACTGGACTCATTCGTCATTAGAGGAAAATGAGTCCCACTATACATATTTTCAAAGATTTTTGTGGATTTGGATACCCATTTGGCTATAACAGGCTCCAATGTAGTTTTCCCGAATCATGATTGATTTGCCCAAAATGGCGAATCAGTCCCAATAGGTCAAAATTTTAGGATCAGTAGCATTTATAGCCTTTATTCTAGCTTCTACAAGTTTCCAAGTGCACACTTTCAATTTTACAGTTTTTTGTTTTGTTTTGTTTGCATTTCTAGGTCATCTAGCATACATTTACATATTACACTGTGTTTTCAAATATCTTGCTTTTTCCAAGTTTAAACTTGGTGGTGAACCCCTTTTATCTATTTTTAGCCTTGAGGACAATTCCCTTTGATATATTTTAAACTCCTTTGCATTGAATTATCAAGGGTTTGTTCTTGAGTGTGAGCATTGTGAAATCAAATCCCTCTTCCTTTATTCCCCTTTTGGTGTGAACAAGGAAGTTGTGCATGCCATTTCCATTGTCCACATTTTTGTGAATCTGGATTTTGAACATCATAATTCTACTTTAGAGTGTATTTACATCCTAGATTTATCTTGCATTAACATTTCATTGTGTTTTACATTAGTTAATTTGCATTCTAAGGTTTCAATTTTTTGCATTAGTGAAAGTGCAAATAGGTTGCATTTTTGCATCTCAAATCATTGAAAAATGTTTGAAAAATGCATTTCCATTTAGTATTTAGGTCATACAACATAAAGAGCATAAAAAGCAATTGAAATTTTTTGAAAATTTTGAAAAAAATCCCCATTGGGACTCATTCACCACCTTGGGTGAATCAGTCCCTTTCCACCCCTAAAACTACCTTTCCCGACACTGAAAACCCTATTTCTACTCTTTTGATTGCTGCCCTTAACTATCTATTTTAGTGGGTTGAATTTCTATTTCATGCATTTTACAAAATATGGCTTAAACCTGTCCATTTCATGCATTGCTTAATTTTAAATTTGCATTCACAACATTTCATTTTTAGATCATTGCATATTGTAATCAATAAATTGCATTTCATCCTAAGTCTTTACATTTCATTTTCAGTTTTCATAGCTTCTATCATTTGAAATAGCATTATTTAGATTCATTGAAATTATTGATAGCATTATTGTTTTTGTAATTTTCATTTTCAGCATTAATTCCTAGTTCATTTAGATCAAATTCATTAGAAAAAAAAAAAAAACTCAAAACATCACAAGAAACAATTCAAAAAATTCTTACATTTAGAAAAGGTATATCATCCAATCCCTTTAGTAGTGATGAATTATACATGTTAGATGAAGCCCTTAAGTACTTCCTCTCACTAAAATTGTCCACTAAAGGTTTGACACAAAAGGATACAAGCATCGATAATCATGATAATCATAATTGTTTTCCTGCCGATATCTCTCCCATTGGTGACGAAGGTATCTTGGTGAAAGGAGATAAAATCATTGAATATCATGAAATTATTTCTTTTATTCCTTCTCCCCCCTTGGATAGACACTATGACACATACAACTAAGATCATGGCCACTACTCCCAACACCTCCCCTACTTGTGAAAATGCTTTACTAAATAAGGATACAATAGTCAATGATCATAACAAACACATTTTTGTGGAGGATATGTTGATATTTGAGAGCTATGGAAATCTTACCTCTCCTACTCAAGAAGACATTATAGGACATGGGGATGTAAATGTAGATAATCATGACAGTCAAACCTTTTCTTCTCCTAATATCTTCTCTAGACATGAAGAAGATAGTTTAGTATTAGAATATATCCTTATTGAGACTCATGACAATCTTATTCCTCCCTTTCTTGATGCCCCTACCATTTGGGAAGACCTATTTTAACAAAAATACCCAATTATTGATAACCATGAAACTCCTAGTTTTCCTTCTCTTGATGCCTCTCCTATGGTCCCGATGAAGCTACTTTATCAAATCGAACCATGAAATGTGATGAACCTATTATTTTTAACTTTCCTAAAATCTCTCCTACTAGGGTAAATGTTATGGCACAAGAGAATGAGGCCTTAGAGAAAAAGGATGACATTATGGACAAAAATCAAATTTACCCCTCTCAATATCTCTCCTATTGGTACAGAAGATATTATGGTGTTACAAGATCCCATCGATGAGAATCACGAGGAAAACATTATTGAACAAAAAAACACCATCATTTCCAAGAAAGGAAATCCAACCATGGATCATTCCCCTACTTGCAATGAAGTCAATGTTGAAGAACCAAACAATGAATGTCACAAACATCTAGTTTTTATTTCTCCTAAGAACTCTCCTAATAGGGAAGGTATAATGGTGCAAGCAAACATCAACACTATCATGTGCAAACCAAAAATAAAAATCACTTTGAAGCATCCCGAATTGCTTGATATGGATCAAGCCTTGAAGAAAATGTTAGGAAATTATGACAAGTCTCCTTCTATTCCTCAAAACAAAAATATCACATGTGATATGATCAGTACCAAGAAAAACAATATAGAAAGACAAAATAAAATTGAAGAAGCGAGAAAGTTATTGGAAAATGCTTTGAAAACTTTTGAATTCATTTTTACATCCATGGGAGAATACATGATTAGAAAAAAAGATTTTAAAAAAAGAACATATAAATTAGTAATGGAAATACAAAATTCAATAACATCCACTTCAACCTCCTTAAAAGAAATGACAACATCCAAGAAAAACTTTGAGGAAATTGAACAACCACCAAATCCAAAACAAGTGACAAAATTTTTTTGGAAGACATTTTGAACCTCTGAAGTAACCTAGAAAAGGATGTGATACTATAAATACTAATGATCTTGGTTATTTTCCCTCAAAATAAAAACCTCCATCCAATTTCAACACTATCACAACCAATTCTTCCAAGACAACATTAACCTTGGTACATCCTAAATTGATAGATATCTCATTAAATATGTATCAAGTAGAAAGTTTGTTTACTTATCAAAATAGATAACATTAGTTGTTGCTCCTTGCCATGTAATAGTTGTAGAATCATAACATACTCACTATTACAAAGAGAAACATATCATCATCCATTCCAGGATCACATTTGTCCTGCACTAAGTGGGGGCAAGAGGTTAGGAAGCCTTATCCCCATATGTCACTTTTGTTTTCTCTTATGGCTAGTCATTAACCTTTCATGAACATATAAGAGCAAGCATGGGATGTGGATGACATGCCTTAAGTTGACTCATATGTGACATACTTATTCATGACCTAGCTTATCAGAAACATCACTTGGCATAGTGCTTTTTGAATAAGCTCTCATGTCTTCTTCTACTTTAAGTAATTTCTCACAACATGGTATTTAGCAATTTCTATAAAGTGGGGGCATACATTGGCATTATTTTTGCATGATTTCATTTGCATTTTTCCATGTTCCTTGATGTGGTTTTCTTACTTCATGTGATGTGTTTTTCTCTTTGTGGTGACATTGGAGTGATTTCTTTCAAGAGCTCGATCTTTCTTAGCATATTGCATTCCTCTTAGTGGCAATACTGACTGGAGTGCATTCCCTAAGTTGTGAATCTTCTATCCTTTGATTGGTCCTCTCTTGGAGACATTCAAAATGATCTCCCCTAAGATTAAAACCTTACATGAAATAAGTGAAACCCCTTTGAACATTCATTTTTCCTATTGTGTTGCATTTGGTACCTTATCAAATTAATTAGAGGTATGGATTTGGTATGGTCTCTTGGGAGCTCACCTAGTGGAAAACTAGCTTCACTAGCCATTGTGAGCATGCATTTTGTTTGCATAGTGTATGGGGTAAGTCACTTGAAATCATTCTTGGACAAATAGCCTAGACCTAGTCCACAACACATTGGAGAACTTGTTGAAGCTTGATCCACCACCTTTTTGGATACTTACCCCATGGACAACCTAAATGTATGTGGCCCTAGAGTGAGTGCATTTTGTGTTTTTTTTTTTTATTGGGATACTCACCCTGCGGATGACCTAAAGGTCTGTGGCCCCAGAGTGAGCATGCTTTAATGATGGTTAAGGCTTGATCCGACCTACAAAAAATAACTAAGATCATTTATGAGGCTTTTCTTTGATGTTGTATTATGAATCTTCATTATTGTTGCATACATAAGAGTCTTGAATGTCTACTTTAGTGTGAGTTTGAAGTAGGTTCTTCCTCTCACTAAAGTGGGGGCTAAATGTGGACACCAAAAAAGCAACCCTTCTACTTTTTATGTCTTGTTGGGTCCTGCTTGTTATTTTTGGCTTAATTTTCCCTTGATTTAATGTTATAATGTGGATAACACATTCACATTAGGACTTGGGCCCTTATAAATTGAATAAAACATATTTATCAATGTCTTGTAAAGGTGTTGTAAAGTGTTTTAAATGTCTTTAACACTTTTCTAGACTTTTATTAAACATTTAAATCTAATGGACCTAATTTTACCTAAGTTCAATATTGTAAAATGTATTTAATTGCATTCTCACAATAATCTAGGAGGCTTGTAAATTAAACCTAATTTTAATCTAGTGTTGTAATGTGTTTTACAAATTCATATTGGATCATGTCCCTTTCTAAGCTAAGTAGACCTCATTTTAATGTTGTATAGTGCACTGAATCACACTTTCACATTGAACTTTGTCTCCCTATCCATAATCACCCTTTATATCATCATTAATAGGTCCCTATGACCCCATATTGTGCATCCTAAGGCTTATTTTGATAAAATACTTCACAAAATCAATGTATAAACCTTATTTCTTCACTTCCTGACATCCCAGATGGAAAAAGAGCCCATGTGGGATGCATTTTCCACATTGGGTGAATGAGTCCCATCTAGGTGGGACCCATACACCCAGGGTGGTGAATGAGTCCCATTTGAGCCATTTTTGTGGTTTGAAAGGGAAAAATTAGGTTTTAAGTTTAATTTTCTTCAATGTTAGCCTTGGGGATCAAATTAATGAGAATTTGAGTGGATTTCCTATATAAAAAAACTTATAATCATTATTTCATTCATTCATTATCTATCTCAAGTCAAGCAAGCTAGGGTTTAGCATTTTAAGTCTTCAGAAGGTCATCAAGATAGCTTTCAAGATCACTTCTGAGGAATTCAAGGGCAGATTCTTCATACATTGTTGCAATAATTCAAGATCCATCATCATGGAAAGTTTCTAATTGCATTGTTTCATATTTCATGGTTCATTATCTTATTTCATCATTTAGGTTTAACTACCTAAATGGCGTTTGACCAAGGCAAACTCCTATTTCCTAACAGTCAACATTTCTCTCTTTCTTTGTGTGATTGTAGATCTAGGTAATTTGAAGGATTGGAGAAGATTTAAGGATAGGTTGCAAACTTGTTGAGGTCATCTCCCTATAGTAAAGGTCACAATCTTCACAGAAAGTCACTTATAGTGCTGAAAATTAGGGTTTCAGATTAGGTTACTTAGAGGAACAAATAGAGTAGACAGAGAGCTATAGATTCCAATTTTGAGCTTTTAGAAAATTCAAAGTGGAATAATTTTCCATTAGTGGAGAATTAGTCCCACTATGCCTATCTTTTAGATATTTTTGTGGATTTGGATACCCATTTGGCTAAAATAGGCTCCAATATAGTTTTCTCGAATCAGGACTGATTTTCTGAAAATGGCGAATGAGTACTAGTAGGTCAAAATTCAAGGATCGACAACATTTCCAGTCCTCATTCTAGCCTCTACAATTTTCTAGATGCACACTTTCAGTTTTATAGTTTTTTATTTTGTTTCATTTGCATTTCTAGGTCATTTAGCATATGTTTGCATATTACACTATGTTTTCAAACATCTTTCATGTTCCAAGTTTAAACTTGGTGGTGAACCCCTCTTGACT